>CM034148.1:457763109-457818109 GCA_019776745.2 Taxus chinensis
GCACACGCTTGCGCATAAACACGCACATAAGAATGCGTACAAGCACATGCACATGCACACGCACATGCACATGGACACGCACGCGAATGCGCACACGCACACCCACACGCACACATGCACGCGCACCTACACACGCACACGCACATGCACATGGACATGCACGCGCATGCGCACATGCACACACACACACACCAACACGCGCATACACACGTGCACACACACGCACACCTACACACGAACACGCACACGCACACGAGCATGCACATTGGCACACGCACATGCACATGCACACGCACACATGCACATGCACACACACCTACACATCCACCCGCACACGAACATTCACACACACACACACACACACACACACACACACACACCTGCACAAGCATGCACACCTACGCAAATAAACACACACGCACACACACATGCACATGCATGTGCACACGCACTTGCACAAGCACACGCACATGGACACGCACATGCACACACACACACACATGCACTCACACAAGCATGCACGCACATGCACATGTACACGCACACGCACCTGCACCCGCACACGTATTCACACAAGCACGCACGCACATGCACCTGCACAAGCACATGCACATGCACACACACACACACACACACACACCCGCACACGAACATGTAGACACACACGAACACGCATACGCACACACACCCACACACGAACAGGCACGCGTACCTACACATGAACACGCACATGTACTCGCACACGCACGCACACCCACGTATGCATACACACACGCACACACACGCACACGCACACATGCACGTGTACCTGTAAACGCACACGAACATGCACACGCACACGAACACGCACACGCACACGCACACGCACATGCACATGCACACGCACACGGACACGCAAGCGCACACACACACATACAAAAACTCAGACATGAACATGTACATGCACACACAACTCTACACGAATGCGCACATATACATGAACATGTACATGAACCCACACATGCACACGCACACGCACCTAGACACGCACACGCACATGCACCTGCACATGGACACGCACATGTACATGCAAATGCACATGCACATGCACACACACACGCACATGGACAGGCACACGCGCTCACACAAGCACACACACACATGCACCTGCACATGCACATGTACACGCACATGCACACACACCCGCACAAGCATGCACTCACATGCACTTACACACACACATGCACATGCTCACACACACGCACCTGCACAAGAACACGTACACACACACGAACATGCACACGTACATGCACCTGCACACGAACACACACGCGTACCTACACAAGCACACGCACATGCACTCACACACGCACTCACACCCGCGCATGCCTACACACACACGTGCATGCACACATGCACGTGTACCTACACATGCACACGCACATGCACTCACACACGCACGTGCACCCATGTATGCATATGCACACACACGCACACGCATGCACACATACACGCGTACCTTCACATGCATGCACGCGCACATGCACACAAACACACACACGCACACGTACACGAACTCGCACATGAATAGGCACACGCACATGCACACGTAACTCTACACGCATGCGCACATCTACACGAACATGTGCACGAACCCACACACGCACACGCACACACACACGCACCTGCACACACACATGCACACGCACCTGCACACGCACATGGACACGCATACGCACATGCACACGCACGTACACGAACCTGCACACACAAATGCACACGCACCAGCACCCGCACACGAACACAAACAAGTACACGAACACACACACACGCATGCACACGCACACGCACACACACATGCACACATTCACGTGGCTATGCACACGCACACACACACACACACACACCCACATGCGCACATGCATGCGCACCTACACACGAACACACACACAAGCATGAAAGCACACAAGCACGCACACAAGCACGCGCACACGCACACACACATGCACACGCACACGCACACGCACACGCATACGCACACGCACACACACACACACCTACACATGCACCTGCACACGAACACGCAGACACACACGTACCTGCAAGAGCAAACAAACAGACACACACACGCACCTGCACATGCACGCGGAAACCCACTCTCACAAGTACACACACATGCACACACACCACACACACATAAATGCACTCGCACACACACACGCACAAGCACAGGCACACGTACGCACACGTGCACATGCGCACACACATGAACACGCACGCGCACTCGCACACGTACACGAAATCACACACAAACACGCACATGCACCTCTACAAGCACACGCATGTCTACATGCACATGCACATGAACCCACACACGCACACGCACACACACACACACATGCACATGAACCCGCACACGTACACGCATGTGCATGCACATGCGTACGTGCACCTACACCCGCACACACACACACACACACACACACACACACACACACACACACACGCATGCATGCGCATACTCACCTATACACGCACATGCACGCACACCTGCACACACACACACATGCACACGCACATGCACACACACGCACACAAGCACATAAACAAGCACGTGCACAAACACGCGCACAAGAATGCATACAAGCACGCGCACACACACGCACACGCATGCGCATGTGCACATGCACACACACGCACATCCACACGCGCACGAATACCTCCACACAAAACTCTACACGCACGTGGACATCTACATGAACCCACACACACACGTACATGCACACACACACGTACCTAGAGACGCACACGCACATGCACATACACCTGCACATGGAGATGCACATGCACACGCAAACGCACACACACACGCACACACATATGCACACACACACACGCACTCACACGAACCTGCACACGCACACGCACACGCACCCGCACACAAACACACACACACACACGAACATGCACACACACACGCACGCGCACACATGCACACCCACATGCGTGCCCACATGCACACCTACACACGAACACTGATAGAAGCATGCACACAAGCACGCGCACAAGCATACGCATAGTCACACACACATGCACACGCACACACACACGCACCTACACATGCACCTGGACACGAACACGTACATGCGCACATGCACCTGCACAAGCACACAAATAGACACGCACACGCACCTGCACATGCATGTGGACACGCACACGCACAAGCACAGGAACACACACACGCACACACACACACACGCGTGCACACACACATGCACACACACACACGCATAAACACACAGGCACACACACAGGTACATGCACACGCACGCATACATGCACACGCACATGAACACGCACGCGCACTCACACACGTACACAAACTCGAACATGAACACGTAAAAGAACATGCACACGCACCTATACACGCACGCGCATGTCTACACACACATACACATGAACCCGCACACGCACACGCACACGCACATGCACATGCACACGCACACGCACACGTACACGCACCTGCACATGCACATGCACATGCACACGCACACGTACCTGCACATGCACATGCACACGCACACGCACATGCACTCACACAAATACGCACACAGATGCACCTGCACATGCACATGCACACACATCCGCACATGATCACGTACATGCACACGCTCACGCACCTGCGCACGAACATGCACGCATACCTATACACGCACATGCACATGCCCTCGCACACACATGCGCACCCATGCATGCACACGCACACGCACACGCACACACATACATGCACGCATACTTGTACGTGCACATGCACACGCACACGAACACGCACGTGCACATGCACACGTACACAAACTCCCACATGAACATGCGCACGCACACGCACATGCACACGCACCTCTACACGCACGTGCACATCTACATGATCATGTACATGAACCCACACATGCACACGCACACCCACACGCACACACACTTGCACATGGAATTACACATGGACATGCAAACGCACACGCACACGCACTCACATAAGCACGCACGTACATGAACCTACACACACACATGCACGAGCCCCTACACACAAACACACACACACACACGAACATGCGCGCACACACGCACACGCACACGCACATGCACACGCACACGCACATGCATGGGCATGCGCAAATGCACACACACACACACCCACATGCGCAGACACATGTGCACCTACACATGAACATGCACATAAGCATGCACGCACACAAGCATGCCAAAAAGTAGCGCACAAGTATGCGCACACTTACACACACATGCACATGCACACGCACACGCATACACACATGCACACACACACGCACCTACACATGCACCTGTACACGAACACACACACGCATACACGTACCTACACAAGTACACAAACAGACACGCACGCGTACCTGCACATGCACGCGGACATGCACTCACACAAGCACACGCACACGCACACACCAACACATGCGTAAATACACACGCACACGTGCATGCATAGGCACTCACACGTGCACGCGCACATGCACGTGCACATGAACACGCATGCGCACTTGCATACATACACACACAAGCACACGCACACGTACCTTTACACGCACACCCATGTCTACACGCACACGTACCTCTACACGCACACGCATGTCTACACGCACATGCACATGAACCCACACTCGCACACGCACGCACGCACACACACACACACACACACACACACACACACACACACCCACACGCACATGCACACATACATGCACATGCACATGTACACGCACACGCACACGCACACGCACACTCACACAAGCATGCATGCACATGCACTTGCACACGCACATGAACAAGCACACGCACACGCACCTGAACACGCACTCACACAAGCACGTATGCACATGCAGCTGCACACGCACATGCACATGAACCCACACACGTATCCGCAGACGAACACGTACACGCACACGAACACACACATGCACATGCACCCGCACACGAACACGCACGCGTACCTACACACGCACATGCACACGTAATCACACACACACGCACACCCGCACCTGCACACACACAAGCACATGCACACGTACCTCTACACACATGCGCATGTCTACATGCACATGCACATGAACCCGTACATGCACACGCACATGCACACTCACACGCACACGCACACGCACCTATACATGCACACACACATGCACACGCACACGCACACGCACACGCACACACACACATGCACACGCACACACACAAGCACGCACGCACATGCATCCGCACACGCACTCATACAAGCATGCACGCACATGCAACTACATGCACACACACATGTACACACACACACACATGCACCCGCACACGAAAACACATGCGTACCTGTAGATACACATATAAACACACTTGCACACACACGCAAACCCGCACCCACACACGCACCTGCACACGCACATGCACGCGCACGCACACACGCACATGCACCTACACATGCACTCACACACACACACACACACCCGCACACGTACACGTACACGCACATGCTGTAACATCCCCATTTTAAGATACTGGAACAAGGGAATTTTTTATTTTTTATTTTACAATGTTCCCTGTTATGAATTATATAATTCAAACACACGTTCAAGTTTTAATAATTGTTCTCTGTCCAATTAATGTAGTTTAGATCACACAATTTCCTTTTAAAACTAATATTCTCCATTCACATATTTGCAATATGGAACACACATTCAGTGTCATTCAATCATATAACAGATACCATATGCTACTGTAAATGACTCGAAGAACTACCGACCTCCCACTTTATGGCTCAGAGTTTCAGCGATCTCTCATTTCATGACTCGGCAACTTACCGATCCTTCATGTTAATTCATGCATAGTATAATGAATATAAAGGGTTCTTTTACTGTTTCTGGTTATCGAAGTGATCCATTTAAGAAACCTATCTGAATATTTGTTACTGATATTCATCTGACATCCTGCATCTTAAACTAGGTGATTAGGACAACACAACCAACACTTGTGATAATTTGGCCAAAGATTTTCACATGCTTTGCATGATCATATTCCTAGATGTGATACACACCAATGGAATATGTCCTTCACCTCACTTCATCTGTTATCTAGAATGGTATTTCCTGGTCTCTACCAGTCCTTCCATTTAAGGTCAAACTCTAACCTCAACTAGCAATATGAACAAGTATAGGAAGTTACTCATGGTAACTAAAGATACGCAGACATACAGTGTCGTTCCTAGATGACTCTGTGTGTCTAGTTACCTTTAGTCCTCCGGAGTCACTCCGTATACGTGATCACATTTCTATCCCCAGCCAAGAAATTATTATCCAGCTTATGTAAACTTGATGATTTAATTCGGAAGGGCATTGTAATATGTCAGCTATAACATTGTGTCGTCATAAAGGCCCTGCCTTCATGAAGACACCATATTGTAACTGGCATATGTCAATGTCCTACGGAATCCTCTCATCGAGGGTACACATCTAGCTCAATTGTGATTTGGTTACAATCTTAGTATTTAAGATTAACTTTCAGCAGCCATGCTGATCCTTTATCCTTGTTCTTGTTACAGTTGTATGTAGCTAAGAGAGACTTAATTCATCTTCTAGCTTAATACCCATCTCCTTCTTCATACCGAAGGGTTGCATATTCACTTCTTGGTTCCTTTCTTATTCTTTAGACTAATCAGTCCATTATCGATAAACCTAATAAGTTTAACCTATTAAACTTAACCAAGTTTTTCCACAACTGTAAACAAATTCAGAATTCCATCTTATTAGACATCATTTAAATGAGGTCTAATTCTAAATGAATTTATTCATTTATCCTCCTTAACCTTACTTAGTTAAGGTCTGTTAACAATAGATATGATTTCCCATATCTTTATTTTCTGAATTTAAACATTCGAGGCTATTAATGGAGTCCGAACACAAGGTTTGGCCATCCCTAAGTTATTTGATATCCCTTAGCTTTCAAACTAATCCCGAATACCTTCTAATTAGGATTTCGTGTTTATCTAAATCTTTGTAATGTCAATTCAAAATTCATCTTAACCCAAGTATGAACTAATTGCACATTTCAACGTAAAAGTATGAACTAATTGCACATCTCAAACTTATTCAACAATATCAAACTGATACAGTTATTCAAAATATCACACTTTTACTTGTATTCATCCATCAGATTTACAATCTATACATTTGCCAGTCCAAACGACTAGACTTTGTTTATATCAAACAACATTACAACTCATAAAGATAGAAGAATGTAACTTCTTCCTTTCTCATTTCCTCGTGGAGGAGTAATAGCTATCAATACAATCCATCTGCAGTTAATCAAAGAAGTATCGAAAAACAACCATTCTTCATTTATACTCAAGTTTCATCTGCAAAATTACTTGCACGGGTCAATTCATTGAACTGAGCATATTAAGCACTTGTCTTTAAAATGAGGTGCTTTTAATTAACTATCTCAATAAAAGAACCCTGCTTTTATGAAACGTTAATATGAACATCATTCAAGAATTAAATACCAAAGAGGATGAACAACATATCAACTCAATCATCTAATAACACTCCTAATCAGACAAAGGATTACTGCCCTCTTTCCCAAATAATTATTACAAGAAGTAATTTCCTTCAACAGTTCCAGATTACAAACATCTGTAAGAACTAAAAACACAACTATGCAATTGTTGTTCTAACATAAATGCTATCAATTCCATTCTCTTACAATAGTTGTGAATTCAAAAGATAGATCTTAACTAAAATCTAAACCGAATTATTGTCCCTTCCTTCATACAACTCATCTGATTTCAAGCAATCAAACACTGAAGAGAACAAGCAAACAACAATTAAATACCAATGCTTAACCCAAGCAGTATGAAATTCGTTCCATAACAATTATAGATTTCCAACTGTATGAGAGAAAAATGATCATTAATTCAAATTATCCATTCACACTCTCTTTCTTTTCCTCATAGCTGTACTAGAATTTTTTAATCCAAACGTGATATCAATCAATGATAACAGTCCAAAGAGAAATAAACAAAAATCAATAATCGAATATAAGGGAGCAAGATCATATCACCTCTTCTTATTGTCTATCCAAATACCTCTTATTTAGAGTAGACATATTCCAATAGTATAATTCATTCAGAGTAGTATATTCAGTAATTGAAAACTACTATTACCTTTCCAAAAAGTTGACCAGAGTTCATTGCAACTGGTCTATAAACATTAGTACTAAAAAGACCTATAACGCAATCATTTCCTTTTAAACGTTTCACCCTATAGACATTCACGTCTTTATAACATGCAAGAGTGTACAGTGACTACAACCAGTCACACTTTCATCCTAATAATGAGATTTTTCACTTTCCAACAAAAAAGAATAATTCCATTCATATTTTGTTCTTAATGAAAACAATGAAAGGTCCACAATCCTTAAAAATATATAATTATATATATCCTTGAGTTCAGCAAGACACAATATAATTTGCATGCTCTACTTAGTCTATTATATAGACTGATTTTTTGTTCCTTGTCAGATTAAAACTTCCTTCCAAACAGTCTTATATGAATACCAAGAACCAGCAGGTAGAATACCATATCAAATTAGTACAGGAAAGTAAGATGCTACAATAATCTTACTGTCCCAGGGAACCCGTGTTTTATGCAATAAAAAAAACATCAAGGAATTATAACTCACATAATAGTCTATTAATATCACCACAACTTTGTTTTTCCCAAACGTTTCCACACACTAAACACAGAAATACAATATTCGCATAACAATGCCTTTATCAATGCAAACCCGCATAGGGTAATAGATGCGCAAGCAAGGTAAAGTCAAAACAATCTCAACAGCAAGCCAAATCTCATTTGTTTCATTCATTTGCACAGAAACACTAAGCCATGTTCGTTTTCATGATGACAGTTCAGACTAGAAGATCAAACCGCATCCAAAATGCACAATAAAATCCTCTTTCCCATTACCTTCAGATTTCGAAGCAACAAAGAGAAAACATAATTCATTAATGATTTCAATAAGAAGAACAATCATTTTCTTCAAACACCCGAGAATACCCAAGTCATGTTCATTCTTTTAAGGATAGTTCAACCAGACATACAAATCATCTCATATTTTCATTTTCACAAGAATGCTCAAAACTCAGAAGTGATATTTATTTAGCTAATGTATTTATTAGCACAACCCCAAATGGTAATAAAGCGAATACCCAACATTGCCGAAACGAACCACACAACAAGGACAATGTATTCAACTTAATCATTATGCAAAGAATGCTCAAGCCGCATATAGCAAAAGAAAACAGACACGCATGTGCACTTACACACGACGCACACACGTAAGTACACACACACTCGGACACGCGCACCTGCACACGCACACACACATGCACAGGCACATGAACATACACATGCACGTGCACACACACACGGAGGCACGCACGCACACGCACCTACACACGCACAGGAACATGCACACTCAGCCACACACACAGATGCATGAGCACACACACACACACGCACCCGCACCCGCACACGCACATACACACACACATGCACATGCATAGACACACGCATAAGCACATGGACACGCACACGCACACGCATGCACACATGCACATGCACACCTATAGACACACGCACATGCACACACACGCACATACACATGCACACACACACACACCTGCACATGCCCACACAGATGTGCACACACACACAGATGCGCACACACGCGCACAGGTATAGGCACACCGACACACAAATGCACACACACACACGTACACGCACACTAACACGCACACACACACACACACACACAAGCGCACACACCCACACACACACACACACTCGCACACATACACGCACTAGCACACAAACACGCAGTCGCACACGCACATGTACATGCACACGCACCCGCACCCACACCCACACACACGCACACACACACACGCACGCACACACACACACGCACACACATACGCACACGCACATGCACATGCACATGCACGCAGACATGTACACACACATGCTCATGCACACCTATACACACACGCACACATACACACATACGCATATGCAAACACACATGCACACGCACACACATACTCACACGCACACGTGCACGCACACAGACGCACACACACACACACACACATGTGCATCAGCACATGCACATGCGCATGCACACCGACACGCAAATGCACATGCACATGCACATGCACATGCATGAGCACACATAAACATACTCTCACACAGACAAGCAGTCGCACATGCACACGCATCCGCACCCACACCTGCACATAAACACACATGCACATGCACGCACACGAGCACACATACACGCACTCGCACACAGACACGTAGTTGCACACGCATGCACACACACACACACACACGTGCACCCACACATACACACACACCTGCACACGCACACGCACATGGACACGCACACAAACTGTAACACTCTGATTTTGTAAGTTATCTTGGTGAATATTTTTCATACTATTATAACTGCTAAAATGAAGGCAAACATGTTAAGATATATTCTAATCTTAAGAGAATGTGTTGCTAACTTGGATTATTGCATGCTGTAATTTATTGCATAGGACAGTAGTTATTGTGCTTGTGTGTTTGTTGATGTGACGACAAATTGTTGTATACTTGCTAAACTCTCTTTACTAATTGACAGCACACCTTGAATCAATTTCATTGATCCAAAGTATGCTGTGGTCTTCTTGTGATTTCTGTGTCGATTTACTCTTTAACTGAACCTGAGGATGATATAAATGTGCAGCACCTGATTGTAGGTATGAGTAGCTGGCACGTAAATGCCAACGACAAAGGTTTGATTCTTGAACCATGTACTATCGAACTTAAGACCTCGTGAGACAGGAAGCGTCTGGACACGGGTGGCTTTGGCATGTGAAACAAAGGACGAAACGTCCTACACAACATTGACGTGAGTGTCAGTTGGAAGACTGGGTGAAGGTTGGTTAGTGTTAGTGGTTAGAAGGAATTAATTCCTAAGCTAATCCTAAGTTCTAACATACATCCTAAACTACTATCCTAAGTGGATTTTTAAATTACAAAAAAAAAAGGGGGAAATAAACCTAAGTCCTACTAATCTAAAACTAAACTATGACTTAGGTTGAATAACTAACATACATCCTAAACTAATCCTAACCTAAAGGGGGCACGCAGACCCTTGGAGGGAGAGGATAAGGATGAAGGGGTATTCAATGGCATTAAATGAGAGTCCATACGTGGACAACGCAAGTTTGGCGGGGGCAGGTAAGTGGCGGAGGTATTTAGTTGGACATGGAGCCAAATTTTGTTTTGCATGTGAAATTCAAAATTTGGAATTCACCAACTCAAGTTGGCAGTGGCGTGGAAATTTGGAAAAAGGAAGAGCCTTTAATGCATTAAATGTTCTTGGTCCTCGCGACCAACTCACCTTGGAAGGCTTAGGAGGGAAATGTTGATTGTTATTGTGTCGATTTGGATTTGGTGAGGTTGCTCTGCATTTGGTTTTTTTGTTTGGTTCAGTCGAACCAGTTTCTTTGGATTTATCACTATTCTTGGGAGATTGGAGGCTGTTGCTGAGCCTGAAGAGGAAAGGAATTGTTGGAAAGATCGTGTTGTCGCCGAGGAAGGAAATATCTTCGGCAAACACAGTTTTCTTCGAGTTTTGGAAAAGAAATTGCAGGCATGTTAAGCCCTTCTCTTTAAAAATAGTTGCTTTGTTTAAACGTCTCATTAAAACAACCCTACTCTTGGGTTTTGGGCTTATGTGATTGTTGTTGTGTTGATACGATTTGGATCTCGTCAATTCTTGCTGTCATTTTTGGAAATGATAGGTAAAATCATCTCTGGTTGCTGTGTTTAACTGTCTTTGCATTTCTTTGAATGGAATACCTCCATGTTGTGCTGGTTGTTGACGTTAAATGGAAATTCGAAATGGGTTTTTCTCTGTAAAATGTTAAATGGGAACTGTGCAGGTAGTGTGGGTTGTTTTATTGCTGTGCGATTGTTCTTTTGTCATATGAACTTTTTTGCTAAGATTGTGTAGGTTGTGCGAGTGGCTTGATGTCGTTTCTATACTGAAGTTTTCTTATATGGAGTATGATCACGTATACGGAGTGACTCCGGGATACTAAAGATAACTAGACACATGGAGTCGTGGGGAACGACACCGCATGTCTGCGTATCTTTAGTTACCAGGAGTGCCTTCCTATATTTGTTCATATTGCTAGTTAGAAATTGGAAGTTTAAAACTAATCTTAAACTGAGAGGACTGGTAGGAACCAGGAAAGACCATTCTAGATAACAGGTGAAGTGAAGTGAAGGACGTATTCCATTGATGTGTATCACATCCAGGAATATGATCATGCAAAGAATGTGAAAATCTTTGGCCAAAGTATCGCAAGTGCTGGTTGCGTTGTCCTTATCACTTAATTTAAGATGCAGGATGTCAGATGAATATCAGTAGCAGATATTCAGATAGGCTTCTTAAATGGATCACTTCAATAACCGGAAATGGTTAAGAGAACTGATATATATAATATACTATGCATAAATGAACATGAAGGATCGGTTGTTGCCGAGTCATAAAATAAAGGATCATTGAAACTCCGAGCCATGAAAATGGAAGATCGGCAGTTCCTCGAGTCATTTACAGTAGCATATAGAATCTGTTATAGGATTGAATGGCATTGAATGTGTGTTCCATATTGTAAATATGCGAACAAGGAACATTAGTTTTAAAAGGAAATTATGTCTTCCAAACTGTGTTGTTTGGGAAGAGAACAATTATTAAAACTGGAACGTGCGTTTGAATTTTATAATTCATAACAGAGAACGTTATCAAAAAAAAAAAATTCCCTTGTTCTAGTATCTTAAAATGGGGATGTTACATCTTGGTATCAGAGCTGAAGGTTGCAACTCTTGGACCTAATGAGTCCATGATATTAATAAGGTTTACATTTTCTTATTAAACAGAAAATGGTCAGAACAAGAAGGAATGCTGCAAATAACCCGTTACAGGGTGGAGAACCAGCAACTGCTCAAAATTTGGATGAAATCCTTGCTGCCCTACTTGATACGAGGGATCGTTTGACTGTTCTGGAATAGCAGTCCATGGGAAATGAAGAGGAGGAGGATGAAGCTAAAATAAATGATCAGCCGCCTCCTATGGACAACATCAATGGATGGAATCCGGGTGTTGATGACAATAATGTAAATGCTCCTAATCCCCCTTAAAATAAAAGGGCAAGATTAGCAGCTGAACTTACAAATGATATAAAGAGAATAAGTCCTCCAATGTTTGATGGAACAACCCTTGGGGATGGAGTTGAGAACTGGCTCAGTGAAATAAAGAATTAAATTGCAATAAGAAACTTCTCTGAAGAGACTAAAGCGATATGGGGAGCATATCAGCTTTCTCATGAAGCATCATCATGGTGGGAAAACCGTAAGGTTGAACTGAATATTGTCGAATCAGACATAACTTGGGATCAATTTAAGGGTTATTTTAGGCAACGATGGCTACCTCAACTCTATTTTGATAGGAAAATGACTGAATTTCAGAACTGGTCGCAAGGAAGGCTGTTGGTGACGGAATACTAGGAAGGGTTTACTAAACTCCTTAAGTATGTGCCGCAGTACCGAGCTGATGAGAAGTTCAGGATATGGAAATTCATAATGGGACTGAATCCCATCATTGGTGGCAAAGTGGATGTCCACGGCCCAACCACCATGGATGGATTTGTCAAAAAGGAAATCAGACAGGAATAGAAATTGAGGGCAATATCTGCTCACAGGGAAGAGATAAGGAAGAAGATTCCCAATTCTTCTTTGTCTCTTGCACCAAAAAGGGGACCTTGGAAAAGGTTTGGTGTGAAAAACAAAATTGTTGTAGATAACAACAAGAAATATGTGATGAACAGACCTGTAAATAGCGTGTGGAACAGCTTCACAAAAGTTAATGGCATTGGACAAAAGTCCTAAGGAAGCCAGAATGATAAATTCAAGGTTGGTAACAAATTTGAGCCTAGAAAAGGGCTATTTGGAGGATGCTTCAATTGTGGAAAGGACCACTATGTGAATCACTGTCCTCTGAAGAAGGATGATCACGGTCAGCAGCATAGGATACACGCTGCAGTGGCTAATAGACAAGTTGAAAAGTAAGTGACGCCCATAGAAGTTACGGGTAAGTTATTCGGTACACCTGTAGTCATACTTTTTGATACTGGAGCTACAGAATGCTTTATTTCTACTAAACTTGCAATGAAATTAAAAATAAAGGCTGAAAGAATGGATAAAACATGGACAGTGCATTATGGGAATAATGTTGTCCATACAGTCGAAATGTGCCTTTTTGGGGCAATTCTTGATTTGCCTAGTTTCTCCACCGAAGTTGACTTGTATGTCACTCCTTTAGGATCATATGATATCATTATTGGAGTTAACTAGTTGGCGGAACATAAGGCAAAGGTCAACTGTTATGAAAAAAAAATCTGTTTCTTCGATGACCTGCAGAAAGCAGCAGTCATTGAAGGTGTAAAATGGGAAGTTGCAGTTAGGAAACTGACGGCTATGCAACTAAAAAGGGCTAAAAATAGAGGTTGCACTTTGTTTGCAGTAAAAGTGACAGAAAATGCGAAGGAAGATAATGATTTCATGGAAAGATATCCATTGTTAATGGGTTTTCATGATGTGTTTCTGGAGGAATTTCCAGGTCTTCCACTCAAACGTGAGTTTGACTTTGCAATAGAAATCAAACCGGGAACTGAACCCATATCTAAGGCACCTTATAGAATGACTACCATTGAGTTGGTAGAGCTGAAGGCTCAGTTACAAGAACTTCTAACTAAGGGGATGATAAGACCGAGTGTCTCAACTTGGGGAGCACCGATGATTTTTGTAAAGAAAAAGGATGGCACATTGAGGCTGTGCATTGATTACAGAATGTTGAATAAAGCAACTATTAAAAATTGATACCCACTTCCTAGGATTGATGGTCTATTCGATCAGATGTGAGGAGCATCAGTTTATTCAAAAATAGATCTTCGATCAGCGTATCATCAGCTGAGAATAAAGGAAGAAGATATTCATAAAATAGCTTTTAGAATGAGGTATGGGCATTATGAGTTCACGGTGTTACCTTTTGGGTTGACTAATGCACCTATCGCCTTCATGAATCTAATCAACAATATTTTTCAAGAGTACTTAGACAAGTTTGTGCTTGTATTCTTGGACGATATTATTATATACTCTAAAAATGTCGAAGAGCACCAAGAACATCTAAGGATAGTGCTAGAAATTTTAAGAAAGAGGAAGTTGTATGGCAAAATATCCAAACGTTCCTTTTATGATGCAGAGGTGCATTATTTGGGACATGTTATAAGCAAGAATGGGATAGCTGTTGATCCTTCAAAGATCATAGCTATAACTGAGTGGCCTGCGCCTAAGAACATGCACGAAGTGAGGAGCTTCATGGGCTTGGCTGGATATTATCGAAAGTTCGTTAAGGACTTTTCAAAAATTACTACCCCAATCACTTTGCTGCAAAAGAAGGATAAGAAATTTGTTTGGACAGACAAATGTGAATCTGCCTTTAAGAATTTAAAGGAACAGTTAACTTCAACACCTATCTTGACTATACCTGATCCAAATGGAGATTTTATAGTTGTAACGGACGCCTCAGGAGAAGGCCTTGGAGGTATTCTATTACAGAATAACCATGTCATCACTTATGAAAGCAGAAAGCTTAAGTTACATGAACAGAATTATGCTCCACATGATCTAGAGCTCGCTTCCATTGTTCGTGCACTTCAAATGTGGAGGCATTACCTTTTAGGAAATCCTTTCGAGTTAAAAACAGACCATCTGGGGCTAAAGTATATTTTTACTCAGCCAAATCTGAATGTAAGGCAGCGAAGATGGTTAAAATTTCTGTCTTAGTATGATTTTGATATAAGCTACATCAAGGGCAAGGAAAATAGAGTAGCAGATGATCTGAGTCGAAGGAAGCATATCTCTGCTTTTATAACCTTAAGAACGTAGTTTAAGGATGAGGTGAAAGATGCCTTGGAATTAGATCCTTATTTCCAGCAAGTCAAAATAGCACTTGCTACAGACCCGCAGGATGTCAGGTATAAAGGATTCCATTTTGATAATGAAGGAATTATGAGGTTCGAAAATAGGGTATATATACCTTTGGCAAATGACTTAAGAGGGAAATTGTTAACTGAATTTCATAATTCACCTTTTTCTGGACACCCTGGCATCACAAAAATGCTCACTGATCTTAAGCATTAATATTTCTGGAAGGGAATGAAAAAGGATGTGGTAGAATTTGTAACACACTGCTTGGAATGTCAGCGTGTTAAGGCGGAACATATACACCCTGCTAGATTATTATACCCCCACATTATTCCGAAGTATAAATGGAAAGTGATAACGATGGACTTTGTTCAAGGATTGCCTATGTCAAGAAATAAGCATGACATCATCCTGGTTGTAGTCGACAAATTGACCAAAGTGGCACACTTCATTGCTGGTAATTTGAAGGATGATGCACCAGTGCTAGCAAGAAGATTTGTACATGAAATCTTCAGATTGCATGGAATACCGGAATTAATCATATCGGACAGAGATCCGAGGATGACATCAAGGTTTTGGCAAATGCTTAATGCGGCCTTAGGGACTAAATTGAACTTTAGTTCTACATATCATCCGGAAATGGATGGACAGACTGAGAGAGTTAATCAGGTTTTAGAGGACATGTTAAGGATGTATTGCATGGACCAACAGTATAAATGGGAGGAATACCTTCCGCTGGTAGAATTTACTTACAATAACACCTATCATGCCTCTTGAAAAATGGCACCCTTTGAAGCATTGTATGGAAGGAAATGTAGAACCCCTGTTAACTGGGACAACGTTCAGGACAGAGAGGTAATTGGGCCAGAAATCCTTATAGAAATGGAATAGCAAATCAAAATGATTTAGGAACATCTAAAGGAGGCCGCCAATAGGTAAAAGAGCTATGCAAACTTAAAGTGGGTTGACAGACATTATAAATTGGGAGAGAAGGTCTTTCTTCGGGTGAAACTGAAAAAGAGCTCAATAACTTTTGGCAAGGCTGCCAAGTTGTCACCACGTTACGTGGGACATTTTGAAATTGTTGAAATAATCAACCATGTAGCTTATCGTCTAGCATTACCTCCTGCTTTTTCTCAAATGCATGATGTTTTTCATATTTCTTTGCTTAAGAAATACGTGATAGATTTATCACATGTACTAAATTGGAATTCCTTGCAGGTCTAAGACCCAGGAATAATCGTGGTTAAGCCCATTCGAGTGCTGGGAACTCGCCAGTTGTACTTGAGAAATCACAAAGTGAACCAATGTAAGGTCCAGTGGGACCAGTTTAGCGAGGAAAGTGTAACTTGGGAAAATCTCAAAGAAATGAGATCTACTTTTCCACATATGTTTAATTGAATTTGAAATTCGAGGAACTGATAATTCTACCAAATTTAGACAATTATTAGTCTATTGTACAGTTGTCTTAAAACGTTGTTTTTAAGAGTGAATCTGTTTTTGGTATGAACTTATGAATGAAAGGACAATAACTGAACTTTGTCCTAGGAACTCCTTGATTTGTTTAATCTGATCATCGGGACGATGATTATTTAAGGAGGGAAGAATGTAACACTCTGATTTTGTAAGTTATCTTGGTGAATATTTTTCATACTATTATAACTGCTAAAATGAAGGCAAACATGTTAAGATATATTTTGATCTTAAGAGAATGTGTTGCTAACTTGGATTCTTGCATGCTGTAATTTATTGCATAGGACAACAATTATTATGCTTGTGTGTTTGCTGATGTGACGACAAATTGTCGTATACTTGCTAAACTCTCTTTGCTGATTGAAACCACACCTTGAATCAATTTCATTGATCCAAAGTATGCTGTGGTCTTCTTGTGATTTCTGTGTCGATTTACTCTTTAACCGAACCTGAGGATGATATAAATGTGCAGTGCCTAATTACAGGTATGAGTAGCTGGCACATAAATGCCAACGATAAAGGTTTGATTCTTGAACCTTGTACTATCGAACTTAAGACCTCGTGAGACAGGAAGCATCTGGACACGGGTGGCTTTGGCATGTGAAACAAAGGACGAAACGTCCTACACAACATTGACGTGAGTGTCAGTTGGAAGACTGGGTGAAGGTTGGTTAGTGTTAGTGGTTAGAAGGAATTAAATCCTAAGCTAATCCTAAGTTCTAACATACATCCTAAACTACTATCCTAAGTGGATTTTTAAATTACAAAAAAAAAGGGGGAAATAAAGCTAAGTCCTATTAATCTAAAACTAAACTATGACTTAGGTTGAATAACTAACATACATCCTAAACTAATCCTAACCTAAAGGGGGCGTGCAGACCCTTGGAGGGAGAGGATAAGGATGAAGGGGTATTCAATGGCATTAAATGAGAGTCCATACGTGGACAGCACCAGTTTGGCAGGGGCAGGTAAGTGGTGGAGGTATTTAGTTGGACATGGAGCCAAATTTGGTTTTGCATGTGAAATTCAAAATTTGGAATTCGCAAACTCAAGTTGGCAGTGGTGTGGAAATTTGGAAAAAGGCAGAGCCTTTAATGCATTAAATGTTATTGGTCCTCATGACCAGCTCACCTTGGAAGGCGTAGGAGTGAAATGTTGATTGTTATTGTGTCGATTTGGATTTGGTGAAGTTGCTCTGCATTTGGTTTTTTTGTTTGGTTCAGTCGAACCAGTTTCTTTGGATTTATCACTGTTCTTGGGAGATTTGGAGGTTGTTGCTGAGCCTGAAGAGGAAAGGAATTGTTGGAAAGCTCGTGCTGTCGCCGAGGAAGGAAATATCTTCGGAAAACGCATTTTTCTTCGAGTTTTGGAAAAGAAATTGTAGGCATGTTAAGCCCTTCTCTTTAAAAATACTTTCTTTGTTTAAACGTCTCATTAAAACAACCCTGCTCTTGGGTTTTGGGCTTATGTGATTGTTGTTGTGTTGATACGATTTGGATCTCATCAATTCTTGCTGTCATTTTTGGAAATGATAGGTAAAATTGTCTCTGGTTGCTGTGTTTAACTGTCTTTGCATTTCTTTGAATGGAATACCTCCATGTTGTGCTGGTTGTTGACGTTAAGTGGAAATTCAAAATGGGTTTTTCTCTGTAAAATGTTAAATGGGAAATGTGCAGGCAGTGTGGGTTGTTTTATTGTTGTGCGATTGGTCTTTTGTCATATGAACTTTTGTGATAAGATTGTATAGGTTGTGCAAGCGGCTTGATGTTGTTTCTATACTAAAGTTTTCTTAAAAGAAATAAGACCTTTCTTTTTTTCTTTCTGCTGTTTCGGGATTAAAAGGGAATAACATTCCTTTTTGAACTATAAGGGATGGGTTTTAGAGTTTTATCTGAGAAATGCGAGCTCGGTTAGAAGGATATGCCAGTAATACAATTGTTTCTGTACTTCTTCTTTTATGTAAATGGATGAATATGATTTTGAGTATTCGTGAAAGTTAGAAAAGAAATTGTTTTCTCTTCTAAACATACAAATGATTACAGTCCTTCTTGCTGTGATGAAAGGTTGGTTGTGTTGTGTTGTATGGAAATGACTTGATCATACTCCTCGGACTATAGTCATGAAAACGAGCTTGACTTGTATCCTGTGCTTTAAATAAATCATGTTGAATCTTGCTGAAGGGATTAGATGATTTGTTGTATTTCATTAATGTTGTTCGACCCTTTTAGTTCTGACTGTCTTTGTGAAAACGCATTTTACTTGGATTGCTGTACAAAGAAGGAAATGCTTGGGAAGTTGTCTTACTTTTGGACCTGTTTTGATTATACTCTGTTGTGCATCTGATATTCTATGCGGGTTTTTAATAATAAGGGTATTATTGGATGAAAAATCACATTTTTGAGTTTCGTACATCATTGTGAATAAAAAAAATGGATTCGGGTAGAATCATTTATTGGTAAGGAATTCTTCTTCTGTCTGTTGTTTTGATTTGGTAAAATCAGTAGTCAGGTGGTTATTGAACTTTACCAGTTCAGTCGGTAGAGAGGACAGTGGCATTTAAATTGTTTCTGAGTGCTGAGTTTTCTGTACAAATGAAATAATTGAATGTTTCTTGTGGTCTCTGATTTTGCACAGTTATTTAGAAGAAATGAAATCAGCATGAGTAATTCTTATTGAGTTGAAGAAAATGATTGTTTCTTATTTGATTAGTTAAAGGAACGAATTCTTCTCTTTGGGTTGTTTGAATTATGAAAATAGCATTATGATTGGTCTTGCTGTAGGTAACAGCCATGAATAAATTTGATCTTGAACTGTATGCGTTCATGGAAATAGAAAATCATGTGATTAATTGATTGCATGATTGTATAACTGTTTATCTGGTTTACCATAAAGTGAAAGAATTATGGTTTCCTCTAGTACGGTATATATATAGTATGCATCCTTGTACTATTTGATCTATGATAAATACGAAGATGTACTAACCTATTTTGGATATGCATATGAGCCTGATTTAAATGAAGTATTGATAAGGACAATAAATTCTTCCTTGTTTTCATTTAAAGCTAATTATGAATGAAATTACTCTTACTGCCGGAAAGTGAATTCCGAATGGATTTTGTAAGTTTCACCATCTGAACTGTTATCTTGACTATTTGATCTATGATAAATACGAAGATGTACTAACCTATTTTGGATATGCATATGAGCCTGATTTAAATGAAGTATTGATAAGGACAATAAATTCTTCCTTGTTTTCATTTAAAGCTGATTATGAATGAAATTACTCTTACTGCCGGAAAGTGAATTCCGAATGGATTTTGTAAGTTTCACTCTGAACTGTTATCTTGATTGTGTCTCGTTTGGATTCAATTTTGGGACAGTCATGAGGAAAGAAATAGGGATATGGATGAATGACTTGGAAAAATGATCTTTTCTTCTTTCATTCAGTTGGAAATCTGTAATTCGTTAATAATGAATCTTGTAGTGCTTAGATATGAGCAACTATCTGCATTGTTGTTCGCTTTCTCGTCTGTGCTTGATTGCTTGGAATCTAATATGATGCATGAACTGAAAGGAAAGTAATGGGTTTACGTTTCAGTTAGTTTTAACCTTTTCATTTATTATTAATGAAAGGTGTCGAAAGGATAATAGTAATTTATATCAGCAGTATGCTACTTGTATTCCTAACCTTACAAATATTGTAATTTGGAACTTGTAACGGTTATGTGGAAAATGGGACAACAGCTCTTTGGCTGATTGTGATGGTATTTTAATGGCTCAGTTGTTATGCTGATCATTCTTTGGTGCCTATTTCTTGATTGATGTCTTACTATCGTTTCATAAAAGAAGGGTTCTTTTATTGAGACAGTTAATTGAAGCACCACATTTTAATGACAAGTGCTTAATATGCTCAGTTCATTGAACTGATCCGTGCAAATAATTTTGCAGATGGAATTTGATTAGAATGAAGACATGGTTGTTATCTGATGCTTCTTGATTGGTTGAAGATGAATTGTATTTGTTTACTTTTATTCCTCTTCGAGGAATTAAGAAAAGAAGAAAGTATATTCTTCCATCTATGAGTTGTAATGATGTTTTATGTAAACGATGCCCATTCAGTGGGATTGGCAAATGTATGGATTATGACATGAATTGATGAATACAAATACAAGTGTGATATTTTAATGACTATATCAGTTGATATTGATGATTAAATTGGAAACATAATGTTATTCCTGATTTGGATTTATTTAATTGTCTGTGGATGGATGCTAAATGGGAATTGATATCTATTCTTACCTTATTACAACTTTAAGTTGAAATGCGCAATTAGATCATACTTGGGTAAAGATGAATTCTTAATTAACATTAAAAAGGATTAGGAAGAATATGATTCCATAACTGACAGGTATTCAAGATTAGCTTGGAAGCTAAGGAATATCAATTAACTTCGGAGTAATCGAACTTCGCTTTCGAACTCCATTAATGACCTCATATGCTAAATTCAGAATAAAGGATATGGGATAAGTATATCCATAACTAATGGACCTTAACTGTGTAAGGTTAAGGAAAATAAATGAATACATTTATTGGGAATTAGACCTTGTTTAAATGACGTCTAATAACTAGAATTCTGAATTTAGTTACAGTTGGGAAAATCTTGGTTAAGTTTAATAGGTTAAACTTATCGCATCCGTCGGTAATGGGCTGCTTAATCCAATGATTAAGAAGAGAACCAAGTAGAGAAAATGCAACCCTTCGGTACGAAGAAGATGCATAGCAAGCTAGAAGACGGATTTAGTCTCTCTTAGCTATATACAACTGTAATGGGAACGAGGATAAAGGGATCAACATGGTTGCTGAGAGTTGATTTTTAAATACTAAGATCATATCCAAATCACTTGAGCAGGATGTGTACTCTCTATGGAAGGATTCCGTAGGACATTGACATACGCCAGCTACAGCAAGGTGTCTTCATGGAGATGGGGTCTTCATGACGACACAATGTTATAGCTGACATATTACAATGCCCTCCTGAATTAAAACATTAAGAATACATAGGCTGAATATGAAGTTCTTGGCAAGGGATAGGAGTATGATCACGTATACGGAGTGACTCCGGGATACTAAAGATAACTAGACACACGGAGTCGTGGGGAACGGCACCGCATGTCTGCGTATCTTTAGTTACCAGGAGTGCCTTCCTATATTTGTTCATATTGCTAGTTAGAAATTGGAAGTTTAAAACTGATCTTAAACTGAGAGGACTGGTAGGAACCAGGAAAGACCATTCTACATAATAGGTGAAGTGAAGTGAAGGACGTATTCCATTGATGTGTATCACATCCAGGAATATGATCATGCAAAGCATGTGAAAATCTTTGGCCAAAGTATCGCAAGTGCTGGTTGCTTTGTCCTTATCACTAAATTTAAGATGTAGGATGTCAGATGAATATCAGTAACAGATATTCAGATAGGCTTCTTAAATGGATCACTTCGATAACCGGAAACAGTTAAGAGAACTGGTATATATAATGTACTATGCATAAACGAACATGAAGGATCGGTTGTTGCCGAGTCATGAAATGAAGGATCGTTGAAACTCCGAGCCATGAAAATGGAAGATCGGCAGTTCCTCGAGTCATTTACAGCAGCATATAGAATCTGTTATAGGATTGAATGGCATTGAATGTGTGTTCCATATTGTAAATATGCGAACAGGTAACATTAGTTTTAAAAGGAAATTGTGTGTTCCAAACTGTGTTGTTTGGGCAAAGAACAATTATTAAAACTGGAACGTGTGTTTGAATTTTATAATTCATAACAGAGAACGTTATCAAAAAAAAAAATTCCCTTGTTCTAGTATCTTAAAATGGGGATATTACATCTTGGTATTAGAGCTGAAGGTTGCAACTCTTGGACCTAATGAGTCCACGATATTAATAAGGTTTACATTTTCTTATTGAACAGAAAATGGTCAGAATAAAAAGGAATGCTGCGAATAACCTGTTACAGGGCGGAGAAGCAGCAACTACTCAAAAGATGGATGAAATCCTTGCTGCCCTACTTGATACGAGGGATCGTTTGACTGTTATGGAACAGCATTCCATGGGCAATGAAGAGGAGGAGGATGAAGCTGAAATAAATGATCAGCTGCCTCCTGTGGACAACATCAACAGAGGGAAACTGGGTGTTGATGACAATAATGTAATTGCTCCTAATCCCCCTGAAAATAAAAGGGCAAGATTAGCAGTTGAACTTACAAATGATATAAAGAGAATACG
Source organism: Taxus chinensis (assembly GCA_019776745.2). NCBI lineage: Eukaryota > Viridiplantae > Streptophyta > Pinopsida > Cupressales > Taxaceae > Taxus > Taxus chinensis. Next base: position 457,787,009 of record CM034148.1, read on the forward strand.
TCCTCCAAAGTTTGATGGAACAACCCTTGGGGACGGAGCTGAGAACTGGCTTAGTGAAATGGAGAAATACTTTGCAATAAGAAACTTCTCCGAAGAGACTAAAGCGATATGGGGAGCATATCAGCTTTCTCATGAAGCATCATCATGGTGGAACAACCGTAAGGTTGAACTGAATATTGTCGAATCAGACATAACTTGGGATCAATTTAAGGGTTATTTTAGGCAACATGGCTGCCTCAACTTTATTTTGATAGGAAAATGACTGAATTTCAGAACTGGTCACAAGGAAGGCTGTCGGTTACGGAATACTGGGAAGGGTTTACTAAACTCCTTAAGTATGTGCCGCAGTACCAAGCTGATGAGAAGTTCAGGATACGGAAATTCATAATGGGACTGAATCCCATCATTGGTGGCAAAGTGGATGTCCACGGCCCAACCACCATGGATGGAGTTGTCGAAAAGGCAATCAGACAGGAACAGAAATTGAGGGCAATATCTGCTCACAGGGAAGAGATAAGGAAGAAGATTCCCAATTCTTCTTCGTCTCTTACACCAAAAAGGGGACCTTGGAAAAGGTTTGGTGTGAAAAACAAAATTGTTGTAGATAACAACAAGAAATCTGTGATGAACAGACCTGTAAATAGCGTGCGGAACAGCTTCACAAAAGTTAATGGCATTGGACAGAAGTCCTATGGAAGCCAGAATGATAGATTCAAGGTTGGTAACAAATTTGAGCCTAGAAAAGGGCCAGTTGGAGGATGCTTCAACTGTGGAAAGGACCACTATGCGAATCACTGTCCTCTGAAGAAGGATGATCGCGGTCAGCAGCATAGGATACACGCTGCAGTGGGTAATAGACAAGCTGAAAAGCAAGTGATGCCCATAGAAGTTACGGGTAAGTTATTTGGTACACCTGTAGTCATACATTTTGATACTGGAGCTACAGAATGCTTTTTTTCTGCTAAACTTGCAATGAAATTAAAAAGAAAGACTAAAAGAATGGATAAAACATGGACAGTGCATTATGGGAATAATGTTGTCCATACAATCGAAATGTGCCTTTTTGGGGCAATTCTTGATCTGCCTAGTTTCTCCACCGAAGTTGACTTGTATGTCACTCCTTTAGGATCATATGATATCATTATTAGAGTTAACTAGTTGGCGGAACATAAGGCAAAGGTCGACTGTTATGAAAAAAAAAATTGTTGCTTCGATGACCTGCAGAAAATAGCAGTCATTCAAGGTGTAAAACGGGAAGTTGTAGTTAGGAAACTGACGGCTATGCAACTAAAAAGGGCTAAAAACAGAGGCTGCACTTTGTATGCAGTAAAAGTGACAGAAAATGCGGAGGAAGATAATGATTTCATGGAAAGATATCCATTGTTAAGGGGTTTTCATGATGTGTTTCCGGAGGAATTGCCAGGTCTTCCACTCAAACGTGAGTTTGACTTTGCAATAGAAATCAAACCGGGAACTGAACCCATATCTAAGGCACCTTATAGAATGACTACCATTGAGTTGGTAGAGGTGAAGGCTCAGTTACAAGAACTTCTGACTAAGGGGCTGATAAGACCGCACGCACGCGCGCGCGCGCACACACACACACACACACACACACACACACACACACACACACACACACACACACACACTCAAACAAGCACGCACACACACGAACCTGCACACACACGAGCACCCTCACACGAACACACACACGCACACGCACATGCACACGCAAACACACACGCACACGAACACACACACGCACATGCACACACACACGCAAATGCAAATGCACACGCACATGCACACACACACGCAAATGCAAACGCACACGCACATGCACACACATGCGCACACGCATGCGCATGCACAAACGCACACACACGCACATCCACATACGCACATACATGCACACCTACACACAAACACACACACAAGCATGCACGCACAAAAGCACGCCCACAAGCACGCACGCACAAAAGCACGCCCACAAGCACACGCACAAGCACATACACACTTACACACACATGCACACGTACACGAACTCGCACATGAACATGTGCACGCACATGCACATGTACACGCACACACACCTCTACACAGACGCACACATCTACACGAACGCGCACATGCACACACACACTCACACGCACCTGGACACGCACACGCACACACATATGCACATACAAATGTACATGCACACATGCACGCACATGCATACGCAAACACACACGGACTCACACAAGCACACACACACACGTACTCACACAAGCACACACGCACACGAACCTGCACACGCACGAGCACCCGCACATGAACACGAACATGCACATGAAAATGCACACGCACACGCACACTCACACACACACACACACACACACGGAAACGCACACATGCGCACCTACACACAAACACGCACACAAGGATGCCCACAAGCATGCACACACTTACACACACATGCACACGTACACCCACACGCATACGCACACACACACATGCACATACACATGCACCTGCACACAAACACACACACGCACACAAGTACATACACAAGAACTCACACTCACAAAAGCACAAGTACACGCTCACGCACACGCACACGCACACGTGCACACACAGGCACTTGCACACGAGTGTGCACATGCACACCAACACGCATACGCACTCGCACACGTACAAGAACATGCACACAAACACACACAAGCACACGTACAAGTACCTCTACATGCACGCACATGTCTACATGCACATGCACATGAACCCGAACACGCACATGCACACACACACACATGCACCTGCACATGCACACACACATGCACACGCACATGCGCACACACCTGCACATGCACACGCACACGCACACGCACACGCACATGCGCGTGCACACACACACACACAAGCACACACGCACATGCACAGGCACATGCACAGGCACACGCACCCGCAAACACACTCACACAAGCATGCACACACATGCAGCTGCAAATTCACATGTACACGCACCCACACACGCACGCACACACGAACATGTACACGCACACGAACACACACATGCACATGCACCCGCACACATACCTACACACACACACACACACACTCGCACACACACGCACACCTGCACCCACACACGCACATGCACACGCACACGCACTCACACAACCACGCCCACATGCAAACAGAAATGCACACGAACCTACACACAACACGCACACGTAAGTGCACGCACACCCGCACGTGCACACACTCGTGCACCTGCACACGCACACGCAATCACACACGCAAGCACACACGCAAAGGCACACACACATGCACACGCATGCACACACACAAGCACCTACACATGAACCTGCACACGAACACGTACACGTGCATACGCACCTGCACAAGCACACAAACGGACATGCACGCGCACGTGCACATACACACAGACAAGCACTTGCACAAGCACACGCACATGCACGCACACACACGCGCGCATGCACACGCACGTGCACGCACATGAACACACACGCGCACTCGCACACGTACACGAACTCAAACACGAACACGCACAAGCACAAGCACACACACCTCTACACGCATGCACATGTCTACACACACATGCACACGCACATACACGCTCATGCACAGGCACAGGCACATGCACACACACAAGCACACGCACATGCACATGCACACGCTCACACACACGCACCGACAAATGCACATGCACACGTACAAGCACATGCACACGCACACGCACCTGCACATGCGCACACACACACACATGCACTTGCACATGCACACACACACGCACCTGCACATGCACATGCACACACACACGCGCACGCACACGCACACATACACGCGCATGCACATACACTCACACAACCACGCACGCACATGCACACACACATACACACACGCACATGCACTTGCACACACACACACACACACACCCGCACAGGCACTCACACAAGAAAGCATGCACATGCACCCACACATGAACATGTACATGCACCCGCACACGAACACGCACGCATACATGCACATGCACATGCACACGCACTCACACACACACGCGCACCCACACAAGCACACGCACACCCACATGCATGCACACGCACACACGCACACGTACCTCCACATGCACACGCACTCGCACACACGCCCGCATACCTACAAATGCACACACATGTACACGTGTACCGTACATGCACACGCACATGAACACGCACGCACACATGCACACGTACATGAACTCACACATGAACACACGCACGCACATGCACATGCACACGCACCTCTACACGCACGCACACATCTACACACAAATGTATACGAACCTGCACATGCACACGTACACGCACACACACACGCACCTGGACATGCACACGCAGACGTACGAGCACATGGACACGCACATGCACATACAAATGCACACGCACACACACACACACACACACACACACACACACGCATACGCACACGCACACGCACTCAAACAAGCATGCACGCACACGAACCTGCACACACACGAGCACCCGCAAACAAACACACACACGCACAGGAACACACACACACACACATGCACATGGACACGCACACACACACACAAACACACATGCACACGAACACACACACGCACACGCACACACACACGCACGCACACACACACACACATGCACGCACACACACGTGCACACACACGCGCATGTACAAACTCACACACACGCACATCCACATGCGCACACACATGCGCACCTACACACAAACACGCACACAAGCACGCATGCACAAAAGCACGCCCACAAGCACGCACGCACAAAAGCACGCCCACAAGCATGCGCACAAGCACATACACACTTACACACACATACACATGTACATGAACTCGCACATGAACATGCGCACGCACATGCACACGTACACGCACACGCACCTCTACATAGATGCGCACATCTACACAAACATGTACACGAACGCACACATGCACACACACGCACCTGGACACGCACATGCACACGCATACACACCTACACGTGGACATGCACATGCACAGACAAACGCACACGCACACACACATGCACATGCATATGCAAACGCACACACACTCACACAAGCACGCATGTACATGAACCTGCACACACACGAGCACCCGCACACGAACACGAACATGCACACGAACATGCACACAAACATGCACACGCACACGCTTACTCACATGCACATGCACACACACACATGCGCACCTACACACAAACCCGCACACAAGGATGCCCACAAGCACAAGCACACTTACACACACATGCACACGTACACGCACACGCACACACACACACACACACACACGCACCTACACATGCACCTGCATACGAACACGCACATGCACACAGTTACCTACACAAGCACACGCACACGCACATGCACACACACATGCACACGCTCACGCACACGCACACGCATATGCATAAACGCACATGCACATGCACACACACAGGCACTCGCACACACGCGTGTACATGCACACCAACACGCATACACACTCACACACGTACAAGAACTCGCACACGAACACGCACAAGTACACGTACACGTACCTCTACACGCACGCGCATGTCTACACGCACATGCACATGACCCCAAACACGCACATGCACACGCACACAGACATGCACCTGCGCATGCACACACACATGTACCTGCACATGCACACGCGCACACACACGCACACGCACATGCGCACACACACACACACACAAACACACACGCACATGCACCTGCACACGCACAGGCACATGCATAGGCACACACACCCGCAAACACACTCACACAAGCATGCACACACATGCACATGCACCCGCACACACACCCACACACGCACACACACACATGAACACACACACACACATGCACCCGCACACGACACGCTACACACACACACACACACACACATGCACACGCACACGTACACTACACACACACACACACACACACACACACACACACGTGCACCCGCACCCGCACACGCACATGCACACGCACACACACTCACACAAGCACGCACACATGCAAACAGAAATGCATGCGCACTTACACACGACACACACACGTAAGTGCACGCGCACCCGTACATGCACACACATGTGAACCTGCACACGCACATGCGCTCGCACACGCAAACGCACACGCACATGCACACGCATGCGCACACACGCACACGCACCTACACACGCACACGAACATGGACACGCACCTGAGAATGCACACACATGAGCACACATACACGTAGTCACACACATACTCGCACATAGACATGCAGTCACACATGCACGCACACACACACACGCAGCCGCAACCGCACCTACACCCGCACACGCACATACACACACACACATATGCACATGGACACGCACACGCATGCACACATGCACACACACACGCACATGCACACGCACACACATGCACACACGCACACGCACACGCACACGCACACGCACATGCATACGCACACATATACACACACGCACACGTACACACATACGCACATGCACACACACATGCACACGCATGCACACGCACACGCACACACACACACCTGCACATGCACACGCACATACGCACGAACACACGCACACACATGCGCATCCACGCACGCACACCGACATGCAAATGCACACGCACACGCACACTCACACGCACACACAAACACACACACATGCACGCGCACCCGCACACGCACATGCACACGCACTCGCACACATACACGCACTCGCACACATACACGCACTCGCACACATACACGCGCTTGCACATGCACTCGCACACAAACACACAGTCGCACATGCACATGCACACACACACACACGCATCTGCACCCCCACATGCACACACACACACACACACCCACACACCCACATACGTACATGGACATGCATACGCACACGCACACATGCACATGCACACCTATACACACACGCACATGTACACACATACGCACATGCACACGCACACACACTTACATACCGACACGCACATGCACATGTGCACACACACGCACACGCACACACATGCACACGTGCACCCGCACACACCCACGCGCACGCACACCGACACACAAACGTAAATGCACATGCACATGCACACGCACAAATACATGCACACACACGCATGCCCACACGCACATGCACACGCACGAGCACACACACACACACACACACACAGACACGTAGTCGCACACGCACACGCATGTGCACATGCATGTCTAAACACACGCAAACTAACTTTCACACACACACGCACCCAGAAACGCACCCGCACACGAACACGCACATGCACACGAACACACACACGGACACACACGCACACACACATGCACCCACACACGCACACGCACATGCACATGCACACACACATTCACCTACACATGCACACGCACATGCACACACAAACCCACACACACATGCACACACACTCACACAAGCACATATGCACATGCACATGCACCTGCACACGCACATGCACACACAAACACACACGCACATGCACACGCACTCACACAAGCATGCATGCACATGCACCTACACAGGCACATGCACCCACACACGAACACGAAAACGTACACGCACCAGCACACGAACACGCACGTGCACTTACACTTGCACATGCACGCACACATGCACACGCACACACATGTAAACACACACACGCACACACACACATGCACAAGCACGTGCACAAACACAAGCACAAGAATGCGTACAAGCACGCGCACACGAACACACACACACCCACACACGCGCACACACGTGCACCTACACACGAACATGCACATGCACACAAGCACGCACACGAACATGCACATGCACACAAGCACGCACACAGGCATGCACACAAGCATGTGAACACGCACACGCACCACACAGTACGCACATACACACACACGCACACGCACATGCACATCCACACGCACCTACACATCCACCTGCACACGAACACACACACGCGCACATGCACGAGCACACGCACCTGCACAAGCATGTGCACCTGCGCACATAAACGGACACACACACGCACCTGCACAGGCACATGCATGCGTACGCGCACTCGTACAAGCACACACACGCGCACATGCACACGCACATGCACGCGCGCACACACACACGGACATGCACATGCACACACACACGCACACGCACGTCTACACGTACACGAACACGCACGCGCACACTTACACTTACACGAACTCGCACATGAACACGCACACGCACACGCACACACACACGCACCTGCACATGCACCCGCACCTCTACACATGTGTGCACATCTACAAAAACATGTACACAAACCCGCACATGCACACACATACGCACATGGACACACACACACACCTGCACATGGACATGCACATGCACACACAAACCAACATGCACACGCACACACATATGCACACGCACATGAACTCACATAAGCACGCATGCACACGCACACGCACATGCACCCGCACATGAACACGTACACACAAACGCACATGCATATGCACACATGCATGCGTACCTACACACGAACACGTACAAAAGCACACACGCACACACATGCACATGCACACACACACGAACGCACACCGACACACACACACACATGCACACGCACACACACACTCACACTCACACGCGCACGCACGCACACACACACGCGCGCGCGCGCGCACGCCCACCTGCACACGCACACGCACGAGCACACATACACACACGCGCACACAGACACGCAGTCGCACACGCACACGCACGTGCACCCGCACATATACACACACCCATACACGCACACGCACACGCACATGGACACACACACAAACATGCACATGCACACGCATGCACATGCGCACATGCACACACACACGTACATGCACACACACACACCTATACACACACTCACATATACACACATATGCACATGCATGCACATACTCACCTGCACACACACATGCACCCACATACTCACTTGCAACCGCACAGGAACACACACACGCACACGCACACGCACATGCACGTGCATACTCACCTACACACGCACACACACGTGCACCTGCACACACACACACACGCACATGCACATGCAACAAACGCACAGAAGCACACACACAAGCATGTGCACAAGAATACTTACAAACACACACGCACACACACCCACATGCGCACCCGGACACGCACAACCACACGCACACGTACCACTACATGCACGCGCATGTCTATATGCACATGCACATGAACCCATACATGCACACGCGCGCACACACACACATGCACATGCACACACACAAGCATGCATGCACATGCACCTGCACACGCACACGCACACGGACACGCATACGCACACGCACTCACACAAACACGCACGCACATGCCGCTGCACACACACCCGCACACGAACACGTACACACACACGCACATGCACCCGCACATGAACACGCATGCGTACCTGCAGATGCACATGCACACACACTCGCACACACATGTGAACCCGCACCCACACACGCACCTGAACACGCACATGCACGCGTACGCACACATACGCATACCTACAGACGCACACACACTCACACACACACACACACATGTACCCACACCCACACCCACACATGTACACGTACACGCACACGCACGCACATGCACACATGCACGCATACCTGTAAACACACACGCACATGAAATCATAGCCACAAACGCACTCACACAAGCACGCGCACATGCAAACAGACATGCACGTACACCTGTACATGACACACACACGTAAGTGCACGCGTATCCACACACACACGTGCACATCCACACGCACATGCACACAAACTCGCACATGCACACACACATGCACAAGAACATGCACATGCACACGCATGCACACACACACGCATGCACGCATGCACATGCACCTACACACGCAAAGGAACATGCACACTCACCCAGACATGCACACGCACGAGCACACATACACGTATTCGCACATAGACATGTTGTCACACACGCACATGCACACACACACGCACCCGCACCCGTACCTGCACCCACACATACACACACACGTGCGCACACACACACACACGCATAAGCACATGGACAAGCACACACACATGCATGCACACATGCACACGCACACCTATACACACATGCACACGTACACACATACGCACACACGCACACACATGCACCTGCACATGCCCATGCACATGCGCGCACACACACACGCACATACACACACACCTGCAAAGGCACACCGACATGCAAACGCACACACACATGCACATGCACACTCACATGCACACACACACGTACACACACATGCACGCGCACACGCACACGCACGAGCACACATACACGCACTCGCACACAAACATGCAGTCACACACGCACATGTACACGCACACGCACCCACACCCGCACCCGCACCCACACACGCACACACACGCACACACACACATATGCACATGTACTGTTATCCAAATGTGCCCCCTGCTCATTTTGTGCCTAACTCCCTTTCATTCTTTCCTTCTATTGTGCCTCAGTCATAAATTTTTACTTTTTAGGCACTCAAAACCTTCTGGAAATGACACCATTGGATAGAGCTCTTTCTCATCTTTCTAGAAAGGTAAAGATTTCCTCCTAACTCCACGTATTTTTTAAGTTATGGCTCGGTGGAGTTTTTATGGGAAATTTTCCCTTACAAGGTCCACAGCCAATCAGAACTCGCCATGTGTCCAGGTCAAAAATATCAAAGTGATCCGATTTTGGCCTATTTTTGCCCTAAAACTTCAAATCGCCATAACTTTCGATCCAGAGCTCAGATTTTTGCGTTCTTTATATCAATGGAAAGCTGGTGAAATGATCTACAAGATTCCATGGTCAATTTTGAATTTTGGTTCAGTTTGGAGGGAGAAAATCAAAAAACACTTCTGGTATGCGCCCATGGACAGAACTGACGTTTCAACAACCAATTTTAATACAAAATGGGTCGCATTCTTCTCCAACATGGTCAAAAATGTCAGGGCATGGGTTTGTAAGGACCTCCATGTTGTTTTTAATGCATTTTGGTCAATGGGGAATGGCTCCCACGTTTTTTCACATTTTCTCTCTCCTGGGCTCGACCCATGCACTGTAAAAGTCAGATTTGGCTCATTTTTCAAACGGGGGAACACTTTTTTTGGACAGCAAGCTTCTGTTTTCACTTTCAACAAGTGATTTTGGCAAGTATCAGACCTTCCAGGGATTGTAACAGGTTTTTCTGCCTCTTTGGTGTTGGAATACAAGGATTTTGATGTTTAAAATCACAATGCAGGCTCTGTGAATGCTTTCAGTCCTTTGTATGTGTTGTTTGCTTCATTTCAAACCCTTGTTTACAGCTTATCAACCTGTGCATGATGTTTTATGTTGCAATTTCTGATTTGTATCAATTTGCATGAGCAAGAAGTGCTCACCACTCCTTTGGTGTATCACCCTTATCAGTTTAGTTTTAATTTTTGCATTTCTTATCCCTGTCTCCTTGCAAATTAAGATAAAATTAGGATCTAAACCTCTGCAATTGTGCAAATAATAGATCTGATCAGAGGAGTTTGAGGAACCAACCTCTAATATGGAGATTCCTCTCTCATTTTACAAGTCCCACACTTGGAGAGAGGTTTCAATGTTGTGCAATCACACTGGATGCCTGAAACATCAACTTAGAAACCTGATTTGCATCTAGGGGTGCTGCTGATTTGCAACAACAGTTTTGGCATACCCGGTGGGACCTTAGAGGTATTCCACTTCATCTTTTGCAGGTTGGTGTGTTCTTGTGAAGATTTCAGCCTTTGGAGGCACTTGCAAACACATCTGGCGACTCCATCTGATCAGCAACCCATTTCTGAAGTTGTAGACATGTTTTTCATCCATTTCCATCCATTATTCTTTCCATCTCTTTCATTCTTTTCCATTCCATGAAGTTGTGCAATCATGACTTCATTTCCATCATGGAACTCACATTTACAATAGCAGCAATGTTTCCCACCTCCAACATGTTTTTTAAATCCTCCAAATTAGCATTTTGAACAAATTCAAAATCAGCATATATACCCATATGAGCAACAATGCCAAAATTAGTTTGGCTATGGAGCTTTCCAAGAGCAAGGGTGTGCATACAATGAAGACAATCAGATGCAAGATGCTGGTCTGTTGGAGAAAATCCAAAAGATGGAGGTAAACATGGTGCAATCCAGGGCTCAAGCACAAATGAAAGCATTTGGAATCAGTTGTGGAGCACCCTATCCATGGGTGGGACCTTTCCCAAGGCATTACAACCCTCAAGAGAAGCTTGACTTCATGATTGCAACGTTGCCATTGCTTGCAAAGTGGATTGATCCCGCACAAGTACATGCACAAGCACACACACACATAGCTGGACATGCACACGCACACGCACATGCACCTGCACATGGACACACACATGCACACGTAAACGCACATGCACACGCACACACACTCACACAAGCACGCACGCACATGAACCTGCACACGCACACGCACACGCAAAAACTCACACCCACATGCGTACACGCATGTGCAAACCTACACACGAACACACACACAAGCACGCACACAAGCACATGCACATGCACATGAATACACACATGCAAACACAAAAGCACCCACACATGCACCTACACACGAACATCTACATGAACATGTACACAAACCCGCACAAGCACATGCACACGCACATGCACCTACACATGGACACACACATGCACACGCAAACACACATGCACACGCACACACACTCACACAAGCACGCACGCACATGAACTTGCACACGCACAGGCCTACGCACACACTCACACCCACATGCATACACGCATGCGCACACCTACACACGAACACACACACAAGCACGCACAGAAGCATGCACACAAGCACATACACATGCACACGAATACACACACGCAAACACACAAGCACCCACACATGCACCTGCACACAAACACGTACATGCGCACATGTACTTGCACAAGCACACAAACAGACACGCACGCGCACATGCACATACACGCGGACAAGCACTTGCACAAGAACACGCACACGCACACGCACACGCATAAATGAACACGCACAAGCACACGAACGCGCACGCGCACGTGCACATGCACATGAACACACACGCGCACTCACACACGTACATGAACTCGAACACGAACATGCATAAGCACAAGCACACACACCTCTATACAAATGCGCATGTCTACACGCACATACATGCTCATGCAATGGCACACACACACGCACACGCACACGCACAGGCACCTGCACATGCACACGCAAATGCACATGCACACACACATGCACACGCACATGCACATGCACACGCACACGCACACGCACTCACACAAGCATGCACCTGTACACACACACGCACACACACACGCACACACACCTGCACACACACACGCACCCGCACAGGCACTCACACAAGCAACCATGCACATGCACCTGCACACACACATGCACACGCACCCACACAAGAACATGTACACGCACATGGACACACACCCACACGCATACCTGCACATGCACATGCACACGCACTCGCACACACACGTGCACCCACGCTTGCACACACACACACATACATGCACAAGCACACATGCACATGCACTCGTACCTCCACATGCACACGCACACGCACACACGTACACATACCTGCACATGCACACACATGCACACGTGCACCTGTATGTGCACACGCACACGAACACACATGCACACATGCACATGTACATGAAATCACACATGAACACACACACACATGCACACACACATGCACACACACACACACCTAGACACGCACACGCACACGTACTTGCACATGAACATGCACATGCACATACAAACACACACGCACACACACACGCACACGCACTCTCTCAAGCACGCATACACATGAACCTACAAACACATGAGCACCTGCACACGAACACAAACACACACACGAACACACACACACACACACACACACACGCACGCACACGCACACACACACGAACACACACATGAAGACGCACACGAACACACACACACACACGCAAACACACACACACACATGCACACGCACGCACATGCGCACACGTACGTGCATGAAAAAATGCACACACACGCACACCCACATGTGCACACACATACGCACCTACACACAAACATGCACACAAGCACGCATGTACAAAAGCACGCCCACAAGAATGCGCACAAGCACGCACACACTTACACACACATGCACACGTACATGAACTCGCACATGAACATGCACACATACATGCACACGTACACACACACACACACACACACACACACACACACACACACACACCTCTACACAGATGCACACATCTACACAAACATGTACACGAATGTGGACACGCTCACGCATGCGCGCGCACACACACACACACACACACACACACACACACACCTAGACACGCACACGCACATGCACACGCACCTACACATGGACATGCACATGCACATACAAATGCACACGCACACACACATGCACACATATAGGCAAACAAACATGCACTCACACAATGTAACATTCCCAATTTAGTACATTAGAACAAGAAGATTTTTTTTTTTGACAAGTGCTTCCTAGTTCTAAATACATAATTTAGAACTCACAGATCATAACAATCATTCTTATAATAGATAACCATATGCAGCTGTAATGACTCAGTGTAACACCAATCTATTCATTCCATGACTCGGTGATCTACCAATCTATTCATGGGTATCATAGAGTTGGTGTTTTTATTTTAACACTTCACTCTTGCGGTTCTCTTCCCTAATATGGGATTTCAGAATGCTCTGTCCAAGGAACCTATCTGAATAATTATTACCACTATTCATCAGCATCACGTCCCTCAAACTAGGTGACATAGGACAACGCAATCAGTAGCTTATGATACTTTGGCCAAAGATTTGAAACATACTGTTCATATCTCGTATTCCTTGATGCCATACTCATCAATCTGGAATACGTCCTTCACCCCACTCTGATGTTAATTAGAATGTATTATAATGACTTCTGTCAGCCTCCCCTGTCCCAAGTCATTCACTCAAGAATGGATTAATAACATGACAACGTTATAAGGATGCTCTCAAGGACTAGGGTAAGCTGACATACTGGGTCAACCGTAGTTAACCCTGTGTGTTAAGGTACCCCGAGTCTCTAAGGGCAGTCTCATAACATGACCATGTTCCTAGCCAGTCCCAGAGTAAAAACTTGTTCGAGTTTAAGGTGTAAATATTAACGATCAATGCAAAAGGTGTTGCTATAAGTCACCTGCATTGTTGTATCCTTGAGAAGATTCTAATCTTCTCAAAGGTATAACCCTACAGTTAACATGTGCCGTAATCCTACAAAACCGCATCGGAAAGATTTACTTAACTTCAAGGTGTTACTTACGTTGAGTTGAAATTATAATTTAAGACTCTTCTATGTGGGTAGTCTTTTGCCAACCCCTGGGTTCCTCACCTTTGAGTTGCCTTACTTATTTAAGATCCATTTCACAGAGAGAAGTTTAATAAATTTGAGATCTCGTCAAGGAGATCATTGATTCAAAATAATCTTAATCAATGAAATTGGGCAGTAGCCCTAAGTCCTCTCATAAGGATGCTAACTATACCCATATGAGTTTATATCAGTTCTCAAAACTAAAATATATCTTACTTATTATTATTAAGATATAGTGATTTAAAATCATCAGTTACATTATCTTGACTTAGATCATGGATAGGAAGTAATAGATTACTCTTCCTGTTTCAGCTACCTATAGAGATGTAGTTTAATCTTAACTTCTTGTTAATAGTGGACTAATTTTACAATTTAGCCTTATTCAAAACATAAAATAATTACTAATCATTCACGAAGTATTCAGTCACATAATCTTTACAAGGCCTACTTAGAGAATCCAATAACTCTATGGTATAAAATAATAAAAATGCACTTAAAATCAATCGAACCTAAGAAGATAAATTCCATCAATTAAAAATGCAGCCACATAAGTAACAATTTTCCCCTTTTCATTTATTTCCAAGCCATACAATTACAACTTATGCACTTCAGCATATTGGATACAATACTCAACAGTAAAAGAACAACTTTCTTACTATAGTACAATTAGAGATATCAAATAGGAATTCATCATAAAACCATATTAAACAATCTGAGCATCATATCAGATCTGCGTGCCTTTATTACTTACAATGTCCATCTACAAAATTTTCTAGCACAGGTCAGTTCTATGAACTTAGCATGATAAGCACTAATTCTTAAAACAATTGCATTCTACCAATTGCTCTCATTAAACAACCTATTTAAATGAAATCATTTCTTCAAATCCTTATGCATGAATCAGGCTAATCAACTTTCTATAATTCTAACATCACTTTAATGCATGACTCATATTATAGCTGCCAATTAAACCTAAATATTTTTCAGATGATTCATCATATATATTAGAGACTAAGAAGCACAAAATGAATCCAAAACATCCATCCATCTGAATCCCAAGAATAGCAATAATCCAACAAATTATTCCATTCAAAAATGAATATCCTATCAATTTGTGTATCCAACAGGTATGTTTTTAACAATTCCGCAAAGGCAGATTATAACATCCAGTAAGTTCAACTGACGAGATTCCTTTATAAAAATTACATTATTTCAACGGTATTGACAAATACACCAACTTATACTGCAATATAATTTTACCAATCTCTCCACACAATTTAGCAGTCTTTTCTTCTTAAGCCCGTACCGTAGAGTTCACATAAGGATACAAAGAAGAAAGCGCTCAAAGTTTCTAGACAAGGAGAGAATATTTTCTTATTCCTATAGTTATATATCTACATATACTTTACAGCTTAGGAGAAAGAAACAGAGGCAATCAGATTTCCATTCCAATCATGTTCAGGACTGTACCGACTTCTCAAGAATAACGCATATACATTCAAGCTTGAACTCAATAAGGGAAAAGAGAAGGAAAGAAAATCAACACCCATTCCTCCCAAATACAAACCATACTTCCATCCAAGCAATTCCACGATTACACATACATTTTTTTAAAAAATCATAGTTCCTCAAGCAAGATTTCTCTCGGTCAAGATGTGTTCCCATAAACCAAGCAAGGTCGTAAAGAAAACAATAATCACATTAATTTTTCATCATATATAGAATCTATATTTATTGACCATCCAGACCCTTTTACAGAGGTGTAGGCTCAAATATAACTTACATTATACGCTTGCGACTAAATCAGTCGAGATCAAAAGAAGAAACTACAGTTTCATCAAAATTCAATTATAAAAATCACCTATAGCTATTAAGCAATACAAGAATTCTAGCGACCAAGTAATAATCTATAAAACAATCAAATTAAACCCAGAAATTCTTTCCATGTCATTCCTCAAACATGAAATTACCCAATGCCATTGCCTGTCATGGCACAGTTAGGAACTCATTACCTCAGTCGAACAAGAGACTAGGTAACATCAAAACAGAAGTCGAACCCATATACAAACACAACAACATTTCGACAGAGTCGAATCAATATGTATGCACAGCGAAGACTTACATCACAAGTCGAGAAAACACGAAAACACATCAAGGACTTCAACAGGAGTCACATTCACATGAGAATACTACAAGGACTCCAACAGAGTCCTTTCCAACAAGTACTCACAACTAGGGCTTCGATAGAAGTCGAAATCATACGAAAACATTACAAGGACTCCAACAGAGTCATTTCCAACTAGTATTCACAACAAAGCTTCGATAGAAGTCTAAATCATACGAAAACATTGCAAGGACTCCAACAGAGTCATTTCCAACAAGTATTCACAACAAAGCTTCGACAGAATTTGAAATCATACGAAAACATTGAAATAGCTCCAACAGAGTTGTTTTCATATATGATCCTTGCAAACATTTCAACGGAGTCTAACCAAAATGAAAACATAATAAGGACTTCAACAGAAATTGTGTTCATATGTAAACCCAACACACATTTCAACAGAGTCGAACCAAATGCAAACACAGCAAGCATTCCAATAGAAATAAAAATCTTTAAGTATACCCACCAAAGATTCAACAGAGTCGAACCAAATGTAAACACAGCAAGCATTCTAATAAGAAAAATCTTTAAGTATACCCAGCAAAGATTCAACAAAAGTTCAACAACAAGCTAACACAGTTGGGTCTTCATCTGAAGATGAATCCATAGAAAAAAATAAATACAGCAAAATATTTCAACAGAGTCTTCGCATAACTAGAGATTCCTAAATCCACAAGAAAAGAAGAACCCAATACATTGCTTCAAACCAACTATGCTAAGATCACCTGAACAGAGTTGTTTTAATGAAAGCATTTGAAGGAAAGCAATATTTTTAAAAGTTAGGGCCTATCATGCCTGATAGTGTCGCTTAAAAATCTGAAGAAGACCTCTGAATGTGCTCACACCTTCTCTTCTTCTTCCACGATAAATTAAACAACAATAAATTGTTACCTTCATGCCTTATAAACTTTCCCCGATAGAGAAAGGATCTAAAAATTCTCAAAGTTGCCATGCAACACAGAGTAGACGACTGGTTCGAAGAACTAGTGCTCAAGCAGAGTGAAAAACGGAGTGCATGGAAAACCAAACAACCGAACAATTTTCCAGTTGCATGCCTTCCCAAGCAATCCGCGTTCGGGAACCGAAGTTCATCAATTGCATTAAATCCCATATTCCCACCCATTCTCCATTGCCACCAACTGCCAAAGTTGGTGATTGCCAAATGAAAACAAACAACCATTCCCATATTTGGTGATACTGCCACGTCAGGTCATATAGCCGTTTGCAACCTCCGCCAAATCTGACAGCATCCCAAGTCTTTCCATCCTTATCTACCTCATAAATGCCATGGAAACCACCCCCCATGACTCGCACCCCTTCATAGGTCCCCCTCCATCCTTATCATTAGTTAAGATAGGTTAGATCATAAGGTAAGACATTAGTCTTACTTCCATAGTGCTAGGTGTAGCTAACCTTAGGAGCATTAAGCTTATAGTTTAGGGCTAGGTTAGATTAGCAATTATTTAACCAATAGGTTATAGTTTAGGTTAAGGTTATTAATCTTAATGAATCCAGTCTAGGTCTCCCAAGTAGGACCATTTAGTATTAGAACCAAACAGGGTAAAACATTCCTGTAAAGGATCCTATCGAGAATAGCTAAATTAAGCTTACGGTATACCCAAGAACATCTTACCTGGCATAAGGTCTAGGCCTTCCCGATATTACGATATCTGGAACCAAATTCATTTAACACGATCAGCCTGAGTTAAACTCCGGAATTGTTCATTCAACTCATTCAGACATTGCAACTTTTGTAAGGTCGATAATTTTTGTTCATCCTGAATAAGCTTAAAACATCTCTTGGATCAATGCAACTGATCCAAGGCTGAGTCATAAAGATGGATGAATCCACAATTCATCCCGAAATCAAATTAAACTCAGGTGCTAAAAATAAAAGAAATAAAAGAGTCCAAGCATATTCTGACTCAGTCAAAGATCTTCAAGAACAAAGAAGATACAATCCATATCAAGCATGACTTCAAAAATCAAAGGAACACGTCCTTATACAAAAGAATCATATATCAACGCTTGAATGCTCAGGAGGAAGTAACAATAGTTCAGGGTGTTACATGCTTCCCTCCTAAAAGATTCATTGTCCCGATGATTACATATTTTGATTTACCTTCAGGTCAACCAATTTATTAGTTCACAATACAAGAGACCAATTCCAACATGAATTATTTGTTAAATCAATGTCATGATATAATTTATTCAACCTGAATAATGTTTGCCTCCAACTGGCTTTCATAAAGACATGAAAAAGATAAGTTCATAATCATTTTTTGGTCAACAGATTCTATTCTGTTCAAAAAGAAAGGGAAAAACAATTTTCCTCTCTTCCAGATTTTCCCAAGTTGCACTTTCTTCATTAAACTGGTCCCACTGGACCTTACATTGTTGTATTTCATGATTTCTCAAATGCAATTGGTGAGTTTCCAGCACTCGTGTGGGTTTAACCACGATTATTCCTGGGTCTTGGACCTATAAGGAATTCTAATTTAAAACATGTGACAAGTCAGAAACATATTTCTTAAGCAAATAAATATGGAAAACATCATGCATGTGAGACAAAGCAGGGGGTAATGCTAATCGATAAGCTACAGAATTGATTATTTCAACAATTTCGAAAGGTACCACGTAACGAGGTGACAACTTAGCAGCCTTGCCAAAAGTTATAGAACTCTTTCTGGGTTTAACACGAAGAAAAACTTTTTCACCAAGTTCAAACCTTCGATCAATCCACTTTAGGTCAGCATAGCTCTTCTACCTATCCGCTGCTTCTTTCAATCGTTCGCGAATCATTTTAATTTGTTGTTCCATTTCAGTGAGGATTTCTGGCCCAATTACCACTCTATCCTCAATACTATCCCAACTAACAGGGGTTCTGCACTTTCTTCCATAAAGTGCTTCAAAAGGTGCCATTTTAAGAGATGAGTGATAAGTGTTGTTGTATGTGAACTCAACTAATGGAAGATACCCTTCCCATTTATATTGTTGATCCATGCAATACATTCGCAACATATCTTCCAACACTTGATTTACTCTCTCATTTTTTCCATCCATTTCCAGACGATATGCAGAACTGAAGTTTAGTTTCGTTCCTAGCGCTGCATTAAGCGTTTGCCAAAATCTTGACGTCATTCTAGGATCCTTGTCAGATATAATTAATTCAGGAACTCCATGCAACCTGAAAATTTCATGTACAAACCTTTTGGCTAACACTGGTGAATCATCCTTTAGATTTCCAGTGATGAAATGAGCTACCTTAGTTAGTTTATCTACCACTACCAAGATAACATCATGTTTATTCCTTGACATAGGAAACCCTTGTACAAAGTCCATGCTTATTACTTGCCATTTATACTGTGGTATGCTATGGGGATATAATAGTCCAGTAGGGTACATGTGTTTTGCCTTAACCCACTGACATTCCAGACAATGAGTCATAAAACCAATAACATCCTTTTTCATACACTTCCAAAAGTATTGTTGTTTTAGATCAGCAAGCATTTTTGTGATACCCGGGTGTCCAGAGAAGGGTGAATTATGAAATTCAACTAACAATTTCTTTCTCAAGTCGTTTAACAAAGGTACATATACCCTGTTTTCATAACGTAAGATTCCTTCATTATCAAAATGAAAACCTTTATACCTTTCATCCTTTGGTTCTATAGCAAGTGTTGCTTTTACTTGCTAAAAGTATATATCAGATTCTGAGGAACTTTTTACCTCATCTTTAAACTGTGTTCTTAATGTTATAAGAGCAGAAATGTGCTTCCTACGACTTAGAGCATCCGCTACTCTATTCTTTTTCCCTTTGATGTAGCTAATATCAAAATCATATTGAGATAAAAACTCTAACCACCTTCGATGTCTTGCATTTAGGTTAGGCTGAGTGAAAATATATTTCAGCCCTAAATGATTAGTTTTCAACTCAAAAGGTTTCCCAAATAAATAGTGTCTCCAAACTTGAAGCGCATGAACAATTGCAGCAAGCTCTAAATCATGAGGGGCATAATTCAGCTCATTTAACTTAAGTTTTCTACTTTCATATGCTATGACTTGATCATTTTGTAACAAAACACCTCCAAGGCCTTCCCCAGAAGCATCCGTTACAATAGTAAGGCTTCTATTAGGGTCTGGTACAACTAATATAGGTGTTGAAGTCAACTGGCTTTTCAAACTTTTGAAAGCAGTTTCGAACCTATCATTCCAAATAAATTTCTTATCCTTCTTCTGCAATGAAGTTATCGGTGCAGTCACTTTAGAAAAATCCTTAACAAATTTTCTATAATAACAAGCAAGGCCCATGAAGCTTCTTACTTCATGTACATTCTTTGGTGCAGGCCACTCAGTTATTGCCATTATTTTTGAAGGATCTGCTGTAATTCCCTCTTTACTAATAACATGACCCAAATAGTGAACTTCAGTATCAAAGAAAGAACATTTGGATAACTTACCATACAACTTTCTTTTTCTCAATATTTCCAAAACTATCTTCAAATGCTCATTGTGCTCTTTGACACATTTAGAATATATGAGAATATCGTCCAAGAATACAAGCACAAATTTGTCCAAATATTCTTG
This sequence comes from Taxus chinensis, assembly GCA_019776745.2. NCBI lineage: Eukaryota > Viridiplantae > Streptophyta > Pinopsida > Cupressales > Taxaceae > Taxus > Taxus chinensis. The sequence goes on from CM034148.1 coordinate 457,809,267, forward strand.
AAAGATATTATTCATTAAGTTCATAAAAGATGTGGGTGCATTAGTTAATCCAAAGGGTAAAACCGTGAACTCATAATGTCCGTACCGAGTTCGGAAAGCTGTTTTATGAATATATTCTTCTCTAATCCTTAATTGATGATAACCAGATCGAAGATCTATCTTGGAATAAACCACTGCCCCACGCATCTGATCAAATAGATCTTCAATCCCATTTTTGCTTTGTTTAACATCTGATATCAATGCCTAAGTGTTCCATCTTTCTTTTTTCAAATAGATCTTCAATCCTTGGAAGTGGGTATATGTTCTTAATTTTTGCGTTTGTTTATTTCAATGGTGAAATCAAATTCCCTCTTGGGTGGTAAACCTGGTAATTCCTCCGGAAATACATCTGATAGTCAATACACAGCCTTTTTAAGTGTTTCACATCTTTCTTTTTTACAAATAGTCTACTTTTGCTTTATGGGGCTCCCCAAGGTGAAACACTTGGTCCAATCAAGGACAAGCCATACTTAGACTGTACAAAGTTCTCACATTTTGTCAGCTTTTATTTTAAGTAAAACATTCAGTAGCTCCTGTATTAAAAATAATAGTGACAGGTATGCCGAATAACTTACCCGGAACTTCTATAGGTGTCACTTGCTTTTCAGCTTGCTTGTCAGCTACTGCAGCATGTATCTTATGCTGCTGATTACGATCATCCTTCTTCAAAGGGCACTGATTTGCGTAGTGGTCTTTGCCACAATTGTAGCAGCCTCCTACAGGTCCCTTTTTAGGCTACTTCTGTCCATTATTATAATTTTTGGTAAAACTATCCCTTACATTTCCAGTAGGCTTATTCGCTATTGTTTTCTTCCTATTATCCATTGGAAACTTACTTTTGTTTCCAAACTTTTTCCATGGCCCCTTCTTGGGTGCCAGTGAAGTTGAAGAAGGGTTTCCAATCTTCTTCCACACTTCCTCTTTATGAGCAGAAATAGCCTTTAATTTTTGTTCTTGCCTTATGACCTTTTCAACAACCCCTTCCATAGTGGTTGGGCTATGAACATCAACCTCTCCTCCTATCACGGGATTTAGTACCATGATAAATTTTTGTATTCTGAACTTCTTGTCAGTTTGATATTGCGGTACGTACTTGAGGATTTTCGTAAACCGCTCCCAGTATCCAGTTACCGTTAGCTTCCCTTGAGCTAAGTTCTAGAATTCTGTCATTTTCTGATCATAGAAAATTTGTGGCAGCCAACGTTGCCTAAAATAGCCCTTAAATTGATCCCAAGTGATATTGGTCTCATCAATATTTCGCTCAGCTTTACGGCTGTCCCACCATGAAGATGCTTCGTGGGAAAGCTGATAGGCTCCCCAAATAGCTTTGGTTTCCTCAGAGAAGTTTCTTATTGTAAAATACTTTTCCATTTCTCTGAGCCAGTTCTCAGCTCCATCTCCTAATGTGGTGCCATCATATTTAGGTGGACTTATCCTTTTTATATCATTACTGAGTTCCACTACCAACCTGGCCTTTTTGTTTTCTGGTTGGACAGGTACATTTTTAGTGTTATTATCAACACCCATATCGGGGTTGTCCTCAGGAGGTCGCTGATTGTTGTTACCAGCTTCATCATCCTCCTCATTTCCCATTACTTGTTGTTCAAGTACAGCCAAACGATCTCTTGTGTCCAATACGGCAGCAAGGATCTCATCAAGTTTTTGGGTTGTTTCCGCCCCTCCTTCTGGTGGATCATTATTCACAATGTTCTCTCTTGTTCTAAAAATATTTTGTTACAAGAAAATTCAGGTTTTTATCAGATTATGGACAGAATAGGTCCAAGAGTTGCAACCTTCAGCTCTGATACCAAGATGTAACGTTCCCAATTTAGTACATTAGAACAAGAAGAGTTTTTTTTTTATAAGTGCTTCCTAGTTCTAAATACATAATTTAAAACTCACAGATCATAACAATTATTCTTATAACAGATAACCATAAGCAGTTGTAATGACTCGGTGTACCACCGATCTATTCATTCCATGACTCGGTGATCTATCGATCTATTCATGGGTATCATAGAGTTGGCGTTTTTATTTTAACACTTCACTCTTGCGGTTCTCTTCCCTAATCTGGGATTTCATAATGCTCTGTCCAAGGAACCTATCTGAATAATTGTTACCACTACTCATCAGCATCATGTCCCTCAAACTAGGTGACATAGGACAACGCAATCAGCAGCTTGTGATACTTTGGCCAAAGATTTGAAACATACTATTCATATCTCGTATTCCTTGATGGCATACTCGTCAATTTGGAATACGTCCTTCACCCCACTCTGATGTTAATTAGAATGTCTTATACTGACTTCTGTTAGCCTCCCCTGTCCCAAGTCATTCACTCAGGAATGGATTAATAACATGACAACGTTATAAGGATGCTCTCGAGGACTAGGTTAAGCTGACATACTGGGTCAACCCTAGTTAACCCTGTGTGTAAAGGTACCCCGAGTCTCCAAGGGAAGCCTCATAACATGACCATGTTCCTAAACAGTCCCAGAGTAAAAACTTGTTCGAGTTTAAGGTGTAAATATTAATGATCAATGCAAAGGGTGTCTCCATAAGTCACCTGCATTGTTGTATCCTCGAGAAGATCCTAATCTTCTCGAAGGTACAACCCTGCAGTTGACATGTGCCATCATCCTACAAAACTACCTCGGAAAGATTTACTTAACTTCAAGGTGTTACTTACGTTGAGTTGAAATTATAATTTAAGACTCTCCTATCTGGGTAGTCTTTTGCCAACCCCTAGGTTCCTCACCTTTGAGTTGCCTTACTTATTTAAGATCCATTTCACAAAGAGAATTTTAATAAATTTGAGATCTCATCAAGGAGATCATTGATTCAAAATAATCTTAATCAACGAAATTGGGCAGTAGCCCTAAGTCCTCTCATAAGGATGCTAACTATACCCATATGAGTTTATATCAGTTCTCAAAACTGAAATATATCTTACTTATTGTTATTAAGATATAGTGATTTAAAATCATCAGTTACGTTGTCTTGATTTAGATCATGGATAGGAAGTAATAGATTACTCTTCCTGTTTCAGCTACCTATAGAGATGTAGTTTAACCTTAACTCTCCGTTAATAGTGGACTAATTTTACAATTTATCCTTATTCAAAACATAAAATAATTACTAATCATTCACGAAGTATTTAGTCACATAATCTTTACAAGGCCTACTTAGAGAATCCAATAACTCTATGGTATAAAATAATAAAAATGCACTTAAAATCAATCGAACCTAAGAATATCAATTTCATCAATTAAAAATACAGCCACATAAGTAACAATTTTCCCCTTTTCATTTATTTCCAAGCCATACAATTACAACTTATGCACTTCGGCATATTGGATACAATACTCAACAGTAAAAGAACAACTTTCTTACTATAGTACAATTAGAGATATCAAATAGGAATTCATCATAAAACTAGATTAAACAATCTGAGCATCATATCAGATCCGCGTGCCTTTATTACTTACAATGTCCATCTACAAAATTTTCTAGCACCTCAGTTCTGTGAACTGAGTATGATAAACACTAATTCTTAAAACAATTGCATTCTACCAATTGCTCTCATTAAACACCCTGTTTAAATGAAATCATTTCTTCAAATCCTTATACATGAATCAGGCTAATCAGCTTTCTACAATTCTAACATGACTTTAACGCATGACTCATATTATAGCTGCCAATTAAACCTAAATATTTTTCAGATGATTCATCATATATATTAGAGACTAAGAAGCACAAAATGAATCCAAAACATCCATCCATCTGAATCCCAAGAACAACAATAATCCAACAAATTATTCCATTCAAAAATGAATATCCTATCAATTCGTGTATCCAATAGGTATGTTTTTAACAATTCCGCAAAGGCAGATTATAACATCCAGCAAGTTCAACTGATGAGATTCCTTTATAAACATTACATTATTTCAATGGTATTGACAAATACACCAACTTATACTGCAATACAATTTTACCAGTATCTCCACACAATTTAACAGTCTTTTCTTCTTAAGCCCGTACCATAGAGTTCACATAAGGATACAAAGAAGAAAGCGCTCAAAGTTTCTAGACAAGGAGAGAATATTTTCTTATTCCTACAGTTATATATCTACATATACTTTACAGCTTAGGAGAAAGAAACAGAGGCAATCAGATTTCCATTCCAATCATGTTCAAGACTGTACCAACTTCTCAAGAATAACGCATATACATTCAAGCTTGAATTCAATAAGGGAAAAGAGAAGGAAAGAAAATCAACACCCATTCCTTCCAAATACAAACCATATTTCCATCCATGCAAGTCCAGGATTACACATAAGTTTTTTTTAAAAATCAGAGTTCCTCAAGCAAGATTTCTCTCAGTCAGGATGTGTTCCCATTAACCAAGCAAGGTCGTAAAGAAAACAATAATCACATTAATTTTTCATCATATACAGAATCTATATTTATTGACCATCCAGACCCTTTTACAGAGGTGTAGGCTCAAATATAACTTACATTATACGCTTGCGACTAAATCAGTCAAGATCAAAAGAAGAAACTACAGTTTCATCAAAATTCAATTATAAAAATCACCTGTAGCTATTAAGCAATACAAGAGTTCTTGCGACCAAGTAATAATCTATAAAACAATCAAATTAAACCCAACAATTCTTTCCATGTCATTCCACAAACATGAAATTACCCAACGCCATCACCTATCATGGCACAGTTAGGAACTCATTACCTCAGTCGAACAAGAGACTAGGTAACATCAAAACAGAAGTCGAACCCATATACAAACACAACAACATTTCGACAGAGTCGAATCAATATGTATGCACAGCGAGGACTTACATCAGAAGTCGAGCAAACATGCAAACACATCAAGGACTTCAACAGGAGTCGCATTCACATGAGAATACTGCAAGGACTCCAACAGAGTCCTTTCCAAAAAGTACTCACAACCAGGGCTTCAATAGAAGTCGAAATCATACAAAAACATTGCAAGGACTCCAACAAAGTCATTTCCAACAAGTATTCACAGCAACACAGAGTAGACGACTGGGTCGAAGAACCAGTGCTAAAGCAGAGTGAAAAACGGAGTGCATGGAAAACCAAACAACCGAACAATTTTCCAGTTGCATGCCTTCCCAAGCAATCTGCTTTCGGGAACCGAAGTTCATCAATTGCATTAACTCCCATATTCCGCCCATTCTCCATTGCCACCGACCACCAAAGTTGGTGATTGCCAAATGAAAACAAACAACCATTCCCATATTTGGTGATACTGCCACGTCAGGTCATATAGTCGTTTGCAACCTCCGCCAAATCTGACAGCATCCCAAGTCTTTTCATCCTTATCTACCTCATAAATGCCATGGAAACCACTGCCCATGACTAACGCCCCTTCATAGGCTCCCCTCCATCCTTATCATTAGTTAAGATAGGTTAGATCATAGGGTAGATCATAAGGTAAGACATTAGTCTTACTTCCATAGTGCTAGGTGTAGCTAACCTTAGGAGCATTAAGCTTATAGTTTAGGGCTAGGTTAGATTAGCAATTATTTAACCAATAGGTTATAGTTTAGGTTAAGGTTATTATTCTTAACGAATCCAATCTAGGTCTCCCAAGTAGGACCATTCAGTATTAGAACCAAACAGGGTAAAACATTCCTATAAAGGATCCTATCGGGAATAGCTAAATTAAGCTTATGGTATACCGAAGAACATCTTACCTGGCTTAAAGTCTAGGCCTTCCCGATATTACGATATCTGGAACCAAATTCATTTAACACGATCAGCCTGAGTTAATCTCCAAAATTGCTCATTCAACTCATTCAGACCTTGCAACTTTCGTAAGGTCAATAATTTTTGTTCATCCTGAATAAGCTTAAAACATCTCTTGGATCAATGCAACTGATCCAAGGCTGAGTCATAAAGATGGATAAATCCACAATTCATCCCAAAATCAAATTGAACTCAGGTGCTAAAAATGAAAGAAATAAAAGAGTCCAAGCATATTCTAACTCAGTCAAAGATCTTCAAGAACAAAGAAGATACAATCCATATCAAGCATGACTTCACAAATCAAAGGAACACGTCCTTATACAGAAGAATCATATATCAACGCTTTAATGCTCGGGAGGAAGTAACAATAGTTCAGGGTGTTACACACAAGCACGCACGCACACGAACCTGCACATGCACGAGCACTCACACACGAACACGAACATGCACATGAACATGCACACACACGCACACGCATACAAACACTCACACGCACGCGCACACACACACACACACACACACACACACACACACACACACACACACACACACACACACACACACACACACACACACACATGTGCACCTACACACAAACACGCACACAAGCACGCACGCACACAAGGATGCCCACAAGCATGCGCACACTTACACCCACATGCACACGTACACGCACATGCATACGCACACACACGCACGCACCTACACATGCACCTGCACATGAACATGCACACGCCCACACGTACCTACATAAGCACACGCACCCGCACAAGCACACACACACGCACATGCACACACTCACGCTCACGCACACGTGTACGCGTAAATGCACACGCACACGCACATGCACACGCACTCGCACGCGCGCGTGCACATGCACACGAACACGCATATGCACTCACACACGTACAAGAAGTTGCACACAAACACGCACAAGCACACGCACACATACCTCTACATGCACGCGCATGTATACATGCACATGCACATGAACCCGAACACGAACATGCACACGCACATGCACACGCACACACACATGCACCTGCACATGCGCACACACACACACACACGCACACGCACACGCACCTGTACATGCACACGCACATGCACATGCACATGCACATGCACACGCACATGCGCACACACACACACAAGCACACACGCACATGCACCCACACACGCACTCACACAAGCACGCACGCACACGCAGCTGCACACGAACATGCACACGCACCCGCACACGCACCCACACAGGAACACGTACACGCACACAAACACACACACGCACATGCACCTGCACACGTACCTACACACACACGCACTAGAACACACATGCGCACGCGCACCCGCACACGCACATGCACTCACACAAACACGCGCACATGCAAACAGAAATTCACGCGCACCTACACATGACACGCACACGTAAGTGCAAGCGCACGCGTGCGTGCGCGCACACACACACACACACACACACACACACACACACACACACGTGCACTTGCACATGCACATGCACGCACACACACAAAGGCACACGCACATGGACACACATGTGCACACACGTACACGAACATGGACATGCACCCGCATATACACACGAACGAGCACACACACTTAGTCAGACACGTACTCTCACATAGACACGCAGACCCACACGCACATGCACATGCGCACACACACGCAGCCGCAGCCACAGCCGCAGCCGCACTTGCACTCGCACATGCACATACATGCACGCACACGCACGCACACACGCACATATGCACATGCAGACACGCACACGCACACGCACACACACACGCACACGCACACACATGCACACGCACACGCACATGCACACGAACACACACATGCACACACACACACCTATACACACACGCACACGTACACACATACGCACATGCACATGCACACGCACACGCATGCACATACACATGCACACACACGCACCTGCACATGCACATGCACATACGCACGAACATGCACAAACACACACACACACAAGTGCATCTACGAACGCACACTGACACGTAAATGCACACACACACATGCACATGCACACGCACACGCACACGCACACACAAATGCACACACACACACGTACCCACGCACGCGCACACAAGCCGCACACGCACACGACACACACACACACAACTCGCACATGCACACGCAAACGCACATGCACATCGCAAAAGCGCACAATACGCACGCACACGCACACACGCGCACACACACACACACGCACACACACTGCACCTGCACACACATGCACATACACACACACACACACACGCACTTGCACACACACCACACAAACACACACACGCACACACACGTGCACATGCACATGCACACGCACACGCACATGACACGTAGTCACACACCATGCACACACGCATACGCACATACACGCACACACACACACACATACACACACACACATGCACACGCGCACACGCACACACACACACACACACGCACGCACACACACACGCACACGCACACACGCACGCGCACACACATGGGCACGCACAATGAGACACAAACGCACATGCACACGCACACGCACACTCACACTCACATGCACACACACACGCACAAACCCAAGCATGCCCACACGCACATGCACACGCACGAGCACACATACACACACTCGCACACAGACACGCAGTCGCACACGCACACGCACACACACACACACATGCACACACACACACACATGATGCACACACACACACACACACACACAATCACAGCCACATGCGCACACGCATGCGCACACGCACACGCACGCACACACACACAAGCACGCACACAAGCATGCACACAAGCACACACACACGCACACGCACACGCACATGCACATGCACACGCATACACACACACACACACAAAAGCACCCACACATGCACCTGCACACGAACACGTACACGCGCACACGCACCTGCACAAGCACACAAATAGACACGCACATGCACATGCACATACACGCGGACAAGCACTTGCACAAG
>CM034148.1:457823109-457898109 GCA_019776745.2 Taxus chinensis
AGCGTGCACATGCACACGCACACAACGTATGCACACGCACACACACGACAGACGCAAACACACACACACGCACACGCACACACACACACACATGCACATGCACACGCATGAGCACATGCACACACACACACATGCACGCAGACACGCACACGCACACAACTGCACACGCACACTGCACACGAAGATGAGAACGCACACGCACATGCACATGCACACACACACACACATGCACACACACAGGCACACAGACATGCACACAGACATGCACACGCACATGCACATTCACATGCACACGCACACGCACAGACATGCACATACACATGCACACGCACACGCACACACACACAGACGCACACACACACAGAGACACGCACGTGCACTGCACATGCACACTCCCATGCACACGCACAGGCAGACATACGACACACAAACACGGATATGCACATGCACATGCACACACACACACGCACATGCACATGAATGTTCACTGACACGCACATTCGCAAGCACACACACACACATGCGCATGCACATGCACATGCACACAGACACGCACACACACATGCAAAGAGACACACACACAGACATGCACACACACACGCACACAGACATGCACACACACATTGCACATGCACACACACATGCACACACACACACAAGTACACATACACACACACACAGATGCACACTGCACACGGACATGCACCACACACACAACACGCACAATCCACATGCACACGTACATGCACACGAACGTGCACTGACACGCACAATCCAATGCACACTCGCACAGGGTGCACGCACATGCACACGCACACGCGCACACACACGCACACGCCGACGCTAATGCACACGCACATGCACATGCACACATACACGCACACGCACATGCACATGCACATGCCAAAGGGACATGTCACACGCACATGAACACCAGCACACGCACATGCACACGCATGCGTACTCACACACATGCACACATACATGCACACACACACACACACGGACACATGCACACACACACACACACACACACGCACACACACACACTACACATCACACACACACACAACACGCACACGCAGATTCACACGCACATGCACACGCACCTGGACACAAGCATGCACACCTACACACATAAACAGACACACACACGAACACACACATCGCACACACGCACACGCACACACACACACGCACCCAAACATGCACAAGCACACGCACATGTACACACACGCACCCAAACATACACGCATACCCACATGACACACGCACACGGACACACACACACACACACAGACACACACATGAACACACACACGCACATGCACACACACGCACACGCCCACTCGCACGCATGCAGACACACACACGCACATGCACACGCACACGCCCATGCATACGCACATGCACCAGCACACACACACACACACTCGCACGCACGAAGACATGCACACGGACATGCACACGCACACGCACACGCACACGCACATACATGCGGACATGCACACAGACACGCACACGGACATGCACATGCACACGCACACGTAGATGCACAGACATTTGCACACAAAAACGTACAAATTGTCACAATCGCACACGCACTTGGACACGCACATGAACATGCACACGCACACGCACACGACCACATAGCACGCGCACAAGCACACTGTACACGCACACTGACACATGCACACGAACACGCACGCGCACCACACACACGCACACACACACGCACACACACGCACACGCACACACAAACGCACATGCACATGCACACGCACACTCACACACACATGCACACACACACGCACACACACGACACACAAAAACGCACACACACACGCGCACACAAACACACATGCACACACATGCACCTACAGCACACACACATGCACATGCACACGCACACGCACACACACACACATGCACTGAACACACATTCACAAGCGTATACACACGCACAAGCACATGCACATGCACACGCACATGAACACACACATGCACACCCACATGCACACTGACACGCACACGCATAGGCACACGACATGCACACGCACACAGGCATGCACATAGAGCATGTCACAAACGCCCACGCACACAAATGCACACGGACATGTCCAAACAGACATGCACACGCCCACAACCTACACATCCACCCGCACACGAACATGCACACACGCACAAGCACGAGCACACACACCCACACAAGCATGCGCACCCACGCACATAAAAAGACACACACACGCACCTGCACACGCACATGCACGCGCACACACACTCAAACAAGTACACGGACGTGCACATGCACACGCACATGCACACGCACACGCACACACACGCACATCTACACGCACACGAACATGCACACACTGCACACGCACATGTACACAAGCATATACACACACGCACATACACATGCACATGCACACACACACAGCACACGCACATGCACACAGACACGCACACGCACACGCACACAGACACGCACATGCACATAGACACACACATGCACACGCACATGCACACGCACATGTACATGCACACGCACACACACACACACATGCACATGCACACGCACGTTCACCTACACATGCACACACACACGCACACACATACACGCACATGCACATGACGCACGTAGCATGCACCTGTAACACACATGCACACACACGCACACGCCGATGCACATGCACACACACATTCACATGCACACACACATGCACCAATGCACACGCATATGCACACGCACATGCACACGCACACACACACACACGCACGCACATGCACACACACGTAAACAAGCACACGCATAAGCACGTGCACAAACACACGCATAAGAATGTGTACAAGCACGTGCACACGAACACACACACACCAACATGCGTATACGCATGCGCACCTACACACGATCATGCACATGCACACAAGCACGCACACAGGCACGCACACAAGCATTTGAAAAAGCACGCACCCAAGTACTCGCATACGTAAACGCACACGCACACGCACATGCACACGCACCTACACATCCACCCGCACACGAACACGCACACGCGCACATACACAAGCACACGCACCTACACAAGCATGCACACCTGCGCACATAAACAGACACACACACACACCTACACACGCACACGCACGTGCGTACACACTCGCATAAGCACACGCACACGCACATGCACATGCACACACACACACGCACACGCACATGCACACGCACACGTACACGCATGTCTACACACACACGAACACGCACGTGCACACTTACATGTACACAAACTCACACATGAACATGCACACACACACGCACACGCACATGCACACGCACATGCACATGCACACGCACGCACACCTACACACACACACGCACATGCAAACACACACGCACATGCACACGCACACGCACATGCACTCACACAAGCACTCACACACATGTACCTGCACACACACACATGCACCTGCACATGAACACAAAAATGCACACGCACCCACACACGAACACACACGCGCACTTCCACCTGCACACGCACACACACATGCACACGCACACGCACGCGCACATGCACACACACGCACACAAGCACACGCATAAGCACGTGCACAAACACGTGCACAAGAATGCGTACAAGCATGCGCACACGAACACACACTCACCCACATGTGCACATGCACGTGCACCTACAAACGGTCACGCACACACACAAGCACGCACACAGGCACGCACACAAGCATGTGAAAAACCACGCACCCAAGTACGCGCATATGTAAATGCACATGCACACACACATGCACCTGCACCTACACATCCACCCACACACGAACACACACACACACGAGCACACGCACCTACACAATCATGCGCACCTGCGCACATAAATAGACACACACACACACGCGCGCGCACGCACACACACACTCTCACAAGTACACGCACACGCACATGCACACGCACACACATATGCACACACACATGCACACGCACACGCACACACACAAGCACACGCACACGCACATCTACACGCACACAAACACACACACACACACACACACTTACATGTACACAAACTTGCACATGAACACGCACATGCACATGCACATACACACGCACACGCACACGCACACGCACATGCACCCGAACCCTCACACGCACGTGCACAAGCACATGCACACACACGTACATGCACACACATGCGGACCTACACACACACATGCACACGCACACACAAATGCACACACACGCACACACGCACATGCACTCACACAAGCACGCGCATACATGCACCTGCACATGCACATGCACCCACACATGAACACAAAAACACACACGCACCCGCACACGAACACGCACCCGCACACGCACACGCACACGCACACGCACACGCACACGCACACACAAATGCACACACACACGCACACGTACACACACACGCACAGGCACACGCACTCACATAAGCAAGCATGCACATGCACTTTCACATACACATGCACCCACACACGAACATGAAAACACACACAAACACGCACACGCCCACACACGCACACAAGCACAAACATAAGCACGTGCACAAACACACGCACAAGAATGTTTACAAGCATGTGCACACGAACACACACACATAGACCCCCACATGTGCACACGCATGTGCACCTACACACGGTCACACACACGCAGACAAGCATGTGAAAAATCACACACCCAAGTACATGTGTAACACCTTGATTTTTGTAAGTTACCGGTGTAATTACCTTTCATGATGTTATAACTGCAGAAATGAAAATAAATATGTTAAGACACATCTTTTGATCTTAGAGGAATGTGTTGTTGATCTGGACCCTTGTTGTTGTAACTTGATACTTGGGACAGAAGTTATTATTGCTTGTGTGATTGATGATGTGACAACAGATTTGTCGTATGTTGTGACCTTCTTGTGATCGCTTTGTAGATTTACTTTTAAACCAGACTGAAGGTTGATATAAATGTTGCAGCACCTGATTTCAGGTATAAATATCTAATATGTAGATGCCAATGAAAAAGGTTCAATTCTCGAACCGCACACCATTGTAATGCTAGACCACGTAAGGTGATAAAGGCCTGGATGCAGGTGGCTCAGGTATGTGGAACATGGGACGAAACGTCCTGCATAGTTTTGAATATGAATGTCAGTCGGAAGGAATTGATTTGAAACTAATTAATTAAATAATAGGGGATTAAACCCTAACCTACCCCTAAGTTTTATCTAATATCCTAACTACTATCCTATATGGATTTTAGATTTTATAAGGGTGAAAATAGATGTAAATCCTAAACTAATCCTAACCTAAGGAAGGGGATGCATAGACCCATGTGGATGGAAAGGATAAGGAGGGAAGGTTGGAAATTAATTAGGACAATAAATAATGTCCTTATAAGTTTCAGCGCCAAGTTTGGCGGGAACAAGAAAAAGTTGGAGGCATCTAACTAGCTAAGTGGCTAAAAAGGAATTACATGCAAAATTTGATAAAGGAAACTCACCAATCTGAGTCGGCAGTGGTGTGAGGAATGAGGAAAAAGCACTGCATTCGATGCATTCAATGACCTTGGTCTTAGCAACCAGCTCGCCTTGGAAAGAGGAAAAAGGAAATTTTTTTGTTATTGTGTGCAATCAGATTTTAATTGCTCTACATTTTGTTCTTCCATGGTTCTGTCGAACCTGTTGTTATTTTTGGTAATTACCTCTATTCTTGGAGGAGCTAGGCTTTTTTTGGAGCCTGTGGAAGTTAGGCGAATGTTTGGAAAGCTTTACTGCTGTCGCCGTGGAAAAGAATAGCTCCTATGGGCACAGTTTTCTTCGAGCTTCAAGAAAAATTACAGGCATGTTAAACCCTTCTCCTTAAACCGTTTACTTTTACTTAATCATCTCATTAAAACAACCCTGCTCTTATGAAGGGGGGCTTTGGTTATTTTATTTTGTTGTTATGTTGAAGTGATTTTGGGTTGAGTCGTTTTCTTTGTTGTATGCGACTTGAATATTTCTTGCAAAATGGGTAAATGAAATGAATCTGTTCTTGCTGTATGAGTCTGCATGGATAGTATTGTGTAATCGTTTCTATTACCCAATATGGGTTCAATTTAATGAATGTATTAGCTATACGAGTATTGTTTTATGAGTTCTTTGTGTAAAAATGATTTGGGGAAAACAAAATCATGATAATGTTGATGATCTGTTGTGTGAGTTATTTCTCCTAGTTGCTTTACATTGCATTGATTACGATTTTACCTAGGACAGGGAATTCATTTCATCGTCTTATCCTTGCTGGTAAAAAATGTTTTAATATTTTCTTGTGAAATGAAGACCGTGACTGGGTTTTAGAGAAAATAAATTGTTTATGAACTGAACTTGAATATTTGAGGAGTGAGTAAAATGTATTGATATCTTTCTTAAATCTTTTGAAAAGTATATAGATATATAAGTAACAAAGATGTTTATTTGAACTCCTTCAATGTAATCAGCTGGAATTGAACTTGAATAGATTCTTGTTCTTGTAAAAAAAGGAGGGGGGGGGTTTCTCACTTATTTCAGCTAAATGATGGTACTATGTTTGCCGTACACTTACTCGTTTGAGACTAAGCTGGGTATGACTGTTTTTAGCAAACACGTATTTTTTTTTATATATAAAAGTATATATATCCAATTCACAATCTAAACTCTTTGTTGTTTCATCAAGACTGAACTGAAGTGGAATACTTACTTTAAATGTTTGAAAAATGATTCCTTTTACTATTATGACAAGAATCATGAGTTCGTAGCTAGCCGTACATTCTCGCTTGTTCAGGCCTAGCTGAAATGTTCGTTTTTGGTGAAACATTTTGGTTATAAAACTAGCTGTACATTCTTGCTTGTTTATATTCGGACGAGAAAGTCCGTTGAGAGAAATATATGAAAGGAAATGATTGCATTTTGAGGTCCTTTTGGTATTAATGCTTACGAACCAGTTGCAATGAATTTTGGTCAACTTTCTAGAAAGGTAGATAGTGGGTTTTAAATACTGAAATATATTTATTCAGAAGGAAACACACTAGTGGCTATTCTAACTAGTGAATATCCGGTTAGACAGTAGGAAGAGGTAATATGATCCTCCTTTTATTCGATTATTGATTTTCATTCATTTCTCTTTGGACTTTTATCATTGATTGATATCATGTTTGAATTAAAATTTCTAGTACAGTTATGAGGAAAGGAAAGAGAGTGTGAATGGATAATTGAATTAATGATCATTTTCTATCATACAGTTAGAAGTCTATAGTTGTTATGGAATGAATTTCAAACTGCTTGGGTTAAGCATTTGTATTTAAATTGTTGTTTACTTTTATCTTCAGCGTTTGATTGTTTGAGATTAGACAAGTTGTATGAAAGGAAAGGAAAATGGTTCTTTTCGAAGTTTTATTTAAAATCTAATTGTGAATCTTCCTCTAACTAATGTAGGGGAAAGGAATTGATAGCATTATGTTAGAACAGTAGTTGTATAATTCTATTTTCAGTTCTTACGGATGTTTGTAATCTGGAAATGTTTGAACGAAATTAATTCTTGTTTTAAGTATTCGGAAAGAGGTCAGTAATCCCTTGACCGATTGGGATGGTAATTAGATGATTAAGTTGATATGTTGTTCATCCTTTTTGGTATTTAATTCTGGAATGATGTTCATATTAACGTTTCATAAAATTAGGGTTCTTTGATTGAGACAGTTAATTAAAAGCACTTCATTTTAATGACAAGTGCTTAATATGCCCAGTTCAATGAACTGACCCGTGCAAGTAATTTTGCAGATGGAACTTGAGTATAAACAAAGACATGGTTGTTTTCTAATACTTCTTTTGATTAACTGAAGATGGATTGTAATTGATAACTATTACTCCTCTACAAGGAAATGAGAAAGGAAGAAATTACATTCTTCTATCTTTATGAGTTATAAGGTTGTTTGATATAAACAAGTCCAGTCGTTTGGAATGGCAATTGTATAGATTGTAAATCTGATGGATGAATATAAGTAAAAGTGTGATATTTTCAATAACTGTATCAGTTTGATATTATTGAATAAGTTTGAGAATATAACATTATTCCTTGACTTGGAATTGTTCAAATGTTAATGGATGAATTTAAAAGGAAATAACATCTATTCTTTACCTAGATGTAACTTTTACGTTGAAATGTGCAGTTAGTTCATACTTGGGTTAAGATGAATTTTAAATTGACATAAAAAAGGATTTAGGTAAACATGATCTCTTAAATTGAAAGGTATTCGGGATTAGCTTGAAAGCTAAGGAATATTAATTAACTTAGGAGCAGCCGAACCTTATATTCGGACTCCGTTAATAGCCTTGAATGTTTAAAAATTTGAAAAATAAGGATATGGGAAAACATATCTATTATTAACAGACCTTAACTATGTAAGGTTAAGGAGGATAAATGAATAAATTCATTTAAAATTAGACCTCGTTTAAATGACGTCTAAT
The DNA here is from genome assembly GCA_019776745.2 of Taxus chinensis. Lineage (NCBI taxonomy): Eukaryota > Viridiplantae > Streptophyta > Pinopsida > Cupressales > Taxaceae > Taxus > Taxus chinensis. The sequence continues at coordinate 457,831,608 of CM034148.1, forward strand.
AAGATGGAATTTTGAATTTGTTTACAGTTGTGGAAAACTTGGTTAAGTTTAATAGGTTGAACTTATTAAGTTTATCGATAATGGGCTAATTAGTCCAAAGATTAAGAAAGGAACCAAGTAGAGAAAATGCAAGCCTTCGGTACGAAGGAGGAGATGCGTAGTAAGCTAGAAGATGGATTAAGTCCCTCTTAGCTACATACAACTGTAACAAGAAAGAGAATAAAGGATCAGCATGGCTGCTGAAAGTTGATCTTAAGTATTAAGATCATAACCAAATCACAATTGAGTTGGATGTGTACTCTCGATGAGAGGATTCCGTAGGACATTGACATACACCAGCTATAATATAGTGCCTTCATGAAGGCGGGGACTTCATGACGACACAATGTTATAGTTGACATACTACAATGCCCTCCCGAATTAAATCATCAAGTTTACATAAGCTGGATACTAAGTTCTTAGATGGGGATAGGAATGTGATCACGCATACGAAGTGACTATGGAGGACTAAAGGTAACTAGACACGTGGAGTCATTTAGGGACGACATCGTATGTCTGCATATCTTTAGTTACCTTGAGTAACTTCCTATGCTCGTTCATATTGCTAATTGGGGTTAGAGCTTGACCTTAAATGAAAGGACTAGAAGAGACTAGGAAAGACCATTCTAGATAATAGATGAATTGAGGTGAAGGACGTATTCCAATGATGTGTACCACATCCAGGAATATGATCATGCAAAGCATGTGAAAATCTTTGGCCAAAGTATCAAAAGTGCTGGTTGCATTGTCCTAATCACCTAGTTTAAGATGCAAGATGTCAGACGAATATCAGTAATAGATATTCAGATAGGCTTCTTAAATGGATCACTTCGATAACTGGAAACGGTAAGAGACCCTTGTATCTTTATTATACTATGCATGAATTAACATGAAGGATCGGTAAGTCACCGAGTTATGAAATGAGAGATCCCTGAAACTCTGAGCCATAAAATGGGAGATCGGTAGTTCTGCGAGTCATTTATAGAAGCATATGGTATCTGTTATATGATTGAATGGCACTGAATGTGTGTTCCATATTGAAAATATGTGAACATAGAACATTAGTTTTAAAGGGAAATTGTGTGATCCAAACTGCATCAATTGGACAGAACAATTATTAAAACATAAACCTGTGTTTGAACTATATAATTCATAACAGGGAACGTTGTATAAAAAATTTTATTTTTATTTTTTTCCTTGTTCTAGTATCTTAAAATGGGGATGTTACATCTTGGTATCAGAGCTGATGGTTACAGCTCTTGGACCTAATGAGTCCACAATTTAATAAGGTTTACATTTTCTTATTGAACAAAAATGGTCAGAATAAGAAGAAATGCTGCAAATAGCCCGTTACTAGGTGGAGAAGTAGCTACTGCTCAAAAGCTGGATGAAATCCGTGCTGCCCTACTAGACACGAGAGATCATCTAACTATTCTGGAACAGCAGTGAATGGGTAATGAAGAGGAGGAGGAAGAAGTTGATATAAATGATCAGCCACCTCATGTGGACAACACCAATGGAGGGAATCTGGGTGTTGATAATAGCAATGTGAATGCTTCTAATCATCCTGGAACTAAAAGGGAAAGATTAGTAGTTGAACTTACAAATGACATAAAGAGAATAAGTCCTCCAAATTTTGATGGAAAAAACCTTGGGGACAGAGCTGAGAATTGGCTCAGTGAAATGGAGAAGTAATTTGCAATAAGAAACTTCTCCGAGGAGACCAAAGCAATATGGGGAGCATATCAGATTTCTCATGAAGCATCATCATGGTGGGACAACCGTAAGGTTGAGTTGAATATTTTCAAATCAGATATAACTTGGGATCAATTTAAGGGTTACTTTAGGCAACGGTGGCTGCCTCAACTCTATTTTGATAGGAAAATGACTGAATTTCAGAACTGGTCGCAAGGAAGGCTGACGGTGACAGAATACTGGGAAGGGTTTACTAAACTCCTTAAGTATGTGCCGCAGTACCAAGCTGATGAGAAGTTCAGAATACGAAAGTTCATAATGGGACTGAATCCCATCATTGGTGGCGAAGTGGATGTCCACGGCCCAACCACCATGGAAGGAGTTGTCGAAAAGGTAATAAGACAGGAACAGAAATTGAGAGCAATTTCTGCTCATAGGGAAGAGATAAGGAAGAAGATTCCCAACTCTTCTTCATCTCTTGCACCCAAAAGGGGGCCATGGAAAAGGTTTGGTGTGAAAAATAAAATTGTTGTAGATAACAACAAGAAATCTGTAATGAACAAACCTGTAAATAGTGTGTGGAACAGCTTCGCAAAAGTTAGTGGCAATGGAAAAAAGTCCTATAGAAGCCAGAATGATAACTTCAAAACTGGTAACAAATTTGAGCCTAGGAAAGGGCCAGTTGGAGGATGCTTCAACTATGGAAAATACCACTACACGAGTCACTATCCTCTGAAGAAGGATGATCGCAATCAGCAGCATAGGATACACGCTGCAGTGGCTAACAGACAAGCTAAAAAGTACGTTACGCCTATAGAAGTTTCAGGTAAGTTATTCGGTACACCTGTAGTCATACTTTTTGATACTAGAGCTACTGAATGCTTTATTTCTACTAAACTTGCAATGAAATTAAAAAGAAAGGCTGAACGAATGGATAAGACATGGACAGTGCATTATGGGAATAATGCTGTCCATATAGTCGAAATGTGCCTTTTTGGGGCAATTCTTGACTTGCCCAGTTTCTCCACCAAAGTTGACCTGTATGTCACTCCTTTAGGATCATATGATATCATTATTGGAGTTAACTGGCTAGAAGAACACAAGGCAAAGGTTGACTGTTATGAAAAACAAATTTGTTGTTTTGACGACATGTAAATAGCAGCAGTCATTCAAGGTGTAAAGCGTGAAGTTGTAGTTAGAAAACTAACAACTATGCAACTAAAAAGGGATAAAAATAGAGGCTGCACCTTGTATGCAGTAAAAATGACAGAAAATGCTGAGGAGGATAATGATTTCATGGAAAGATATCCATTATTAAGGGATTTCAGTGATGTATTTCTGGAGGAATTACCAGGTCTTCCACCCAAACGAGAGTTTGACTTTGCAATAGAAATCAAGCTAGGAACTGAACCCATATCTAAGGAACCTTATAGAATGACCACCCTCGAGTTGGTAGAGTTAAAGGCTTAATTACAGGAACTTTTGACTAAGGGGTTGATAAGACCGAGCATCTCACCATGGGGAGCGCCGATAATTTTTGTAAATAAAAAGGATGGCACATTGAAGCTGTGCATTGATTACAGAATATTGAACAAGGCAACTATTAAGAATCGATACCCACTTCCTAGGATTGATGATCTGTTTGACCAGATGCGTGGAGAATCAGTCTATTCAAAAATAGATCTTCGATCTGGGTATCATCAGCTTAGAATAAAGGAAGAAGATATTCATAAAATAGCTTTTAGAATAAGGTACGAGCATTATGAATTCACGGTGTTACCTTTTGGGTTGACAAATGCACCTGCCGCCTTCATGAATCTGATGAACAATATTTTTCAAGAATACCTAGACAAGTTTGTGCTTGTATTCTTAGACGGCATTCTTATATACTCTAAAAATGTCGAAGAGCACCAAGAACATTTAAGGATAGTGCTGGAAGTTTTAAGAAAGAGGAAGTTGTATGGTAAATTGTCTAAATGTTCCTTTTATGATGTACAGGTGCATTATTTGGGACACGTTATTAGCAAGAATGGAATAACTGTAGACCCTTCAAAGATCACAGCTATAACTGAGTGGCCTGCACCTCAGAACGTGCATGAAGTAAGAAGCTTCATGGGCTTGGCAGGATATTATAGAAATTTCGTTAAGGATTTTTCAAAAATTGCTGCCCCAATCACTTCATTGCAAAAGAAGGATAAGAAATTTGTTTGGACTGACAAATGTGAATCTGCCTTTAAAAATTTAAAGGAACGGTTAACTACATCACCTATTTTAACTATACCAGATCCAAATAGAAATTTTATGGTTGTAACGGATGCATCAGGAGAAGGCCTTGGAGGTATTCTGTTACAGAATAACCATGTTATAGCTTATGAAAGTAGAAAGCTTAAGTTACATGAACAGAATTATGCTCCACATGACCTAGAGCTCACTGCCATTGTACATGCACTTCAAATGTGGAGGCATTACCTTTTAGGAAAACCTTTTGAGTTAAAAACTAACCATCTGGGGTTGAAGTATATTTTTACTCAGCCAAATTTGAATGCAAGACAATGAAGATGGTTAGAATTTTTGTCTCAGTATGATTTTGATATAAGCTACATCAAAGGCAAGGAAAATAGAGTGGCAGATGCTCTGAGTCGAAGGAAACACATCTCTGCTCTTATAACGTTAAGAACTCAGTTTAAGGATGAGGTGAAAGATGCCTTGGAATTAGATCCTTATTTCCAGCAAGTCAAAACAACACTTGCTGCAGATCCAAAGGATGTAAGGTATAAAGGATTTCGTTTCGATAATGAAGGAATTCTGAGGTTCGAAAACAGGGTATATATACCTTTGGCAAATGATTTAAGAAGGAAATTATTAACTGAATTTCATAATTCACCTTTTTCTGGACACCCTGTCATTACGAAAATGCTTACTGATCTTAAGCAACAATACTTCTGGAAGGGAATGAAAAAGGATGTGGTGGAATTTGTAACACACTGCTTGGAATGTCAGCGTGTTAAGGTGGAACATATGCATCCCACTGGATTATTGTATCCCCACAGCATTCCACAATACAAATGGCAAGTGATAACAATGGATTTCATTCAAGGATTGCCTATGTCAAGGAATAAGCATGATATTATCCTAGTTTTCGTCGATAAATTAACCAAAGTGGCACACTTCATTACTGGTAATTTGAAAGACGATGCACTAGTGTTAGCAAGAAGATTTGTACATGAAATTTTTAGATTGCATGGAATACCTGAATTGATCATATCATACAAAGATCCGAGGATGACATCAAGGTTTTGGAAAACGCTTAATGCGGCCTTGGGAACTAAATTAAACTTCAGCTCTGCATATCATCCGAAGACAGATGGATAGATTGAGAGAGTCAATCAAGTTTTAGAGGACATGTTAAGAATGTATTGCATGGACCAGCAGTATAAATGGGAGGAATACCTTCCACTGGTTGAATTTGCCTACAATAATACATACCATGCCTCTTTAAAAATGGTGCCCTTTGAGGCATTGTATGGAAGAAAATGCAGAACCCTTGTTAGCTGGGACAGCGTAGAGGACAGAGAGGTAATTGGACCAGAAATCCTCAAGGAAATGGAACAACAAATCAAAATGATTCGGGGACATCTAAAGGAGGCTGCCAATAGGTAGAAGAGTTATGCAGACTTAAAGTTGGTTGATAGGAATTATAAACTTGGTGAGAAGGTCTTTCTTCGGGTTAAGCTAAAAAAGAGCTCAATAACTTTTGGCAAGGTTGCCAAGTTGTCGCCACGTTACGTGGGACCTTTTGAAATTGTTGAAATAATCAACCCTGTAGCTTATTGTCTAACATTACCTCCTGCTTTATCACAAATGCATAATGTTTTTCATATTTCCTTGCTTAAGAAATACGTAACAGATTTATCACATGTGCTGAATTGGAATTTCTTGCAGGTCCAAGACCTAGGAATAATCGTGATTAAGCCCATTCAAGTGCTGGGAACTCACGAGTTGTGCTTAAGAAATCGCGAAGTGAATCAATATAAGGTCCAGTGGGACTAGTTTAGCAAAGAAAGTGCAACTTGGGAAAATCTCGAAGAAATGAGATCTGCTTTTCCATACTTGTTTGATCGAAATTGAAATTTGAAAAACTGATAATTCTACCAAATTTAGAAAATTATTGGTCTATTTTACAGTTGTCTTAAAACACTATTTTAAAGAGTGAATCTGTTTTTGGGTATGAACTTATGAATGGAAGGACAATAACTGAATTTTGTCCTAGAAACTCCTTGAATTGGTCAATTTTATCATCGGGACGATGATTCTTTAAGAAGTGAGGAATGTAACACCTTGATTTTTGTAAGTTATCGTGGTAATTACCTTTCATGATGTTGTAATTGCAGAAATGAAAATAAATATGTTAAGACACATCTTTTCATCTTAGAGGAATGTATTGCTGATCTAGACCCTTGTTGCTGTAACTTGATACTTGGGACAAAAGTTATTATTGCTTGTGTGATTGCTGATGTGACAAGAAATTTGTCGTATGTTGTGACCTTCTTGTGATCACTTTGTAGATTTACTTTTAAACTAGATTGAAGGTTGATATAAATGTTGTAGCACCTGATTTTAGGTATAAATATCTGATACGTAGATACCAATGAAAAAGGTTTGATTCTCGAACCGCACACCATTGTAACGCTAGACCACGTAAGGTAATAAAGGCCTGGATGTGGGTGGCTCAGGTATTTGAAACATGGGACGAAACATCCTGCATATTGTTGAATATGAATGTCAGTCGGAAGGACTTGATTAAAAACTGATTAATTAAATAATAGGGGATTAAACCCTAACCTACCCCTAAGTTTTATCTAATATCCTAACTACTATCCTATATGGATTTTAGATTTTATAAGGGTGAAAATAGATGTAAATCATAAACTAAGGAAGGGGACACATAGAACCATGTGGATGGAAAGGATAAGGAGGGAAGGTTGGAAATTAATTAGGACAATAAATAATGTCCTTACAAGTTTTAGCACCAAGTTTGGCGAGAACAAGAAAAATTTGGAGGCATCTAACTAGCTAAGTGGCTAAAAAGGAATTACATGTAAAATTTGATAAAGGAAACTCGCCAATCTGAGTCGGCGGTGGCGTGAGGAATGAGGAAAAAGCACTACATTCGATGCATTCAATGACCGTGGTCTTAGCAACCAGCTCGCCTTGGAAAGAGGAAAAAGGAAATTTGTTTGTTATTGTGTGCAATCAGATTTTAGTTGCTCTGCATTTTGTTCTTCCATGGTTCTTTCGAACCTGCTGTTATTTTTGGTAATTACCTCTGTTCTTGGAGAAGCTAGGCTATTTTTGGAGCTTGTGGAAGTTAGGGGACTGTTTGGAAAACTTTACTGTTGTCGTCGTGGAAAAGAATAGCTCCTGTGGGCACGATTTTCTTCGAGCTTCAAGAAAAATTACAGGCATGTTGAGCCCTTCTCCTTAAACCATTTTCTTTTGCTTAATCGTCTCATTAGAACAAACCTACTCTTATGAAGGGGGGGCTTTGGTTATTTGATTTTACTGTTATGTTGAAGTGATTTTGGGTTGAGTCATTTTCTTTGCCATATGTGACTTGAATATTTCTTGCAAAATGGGTAAATGAAATGAATATGTTCTTGTTGTATGAGTCTGCATGGATAGTATTGTGTAATCGTTTCTATTACCCAATATGGGTTCGATTTGATGAATGTATTAGCTATACGAGTATTTTTTTATGAGTTCTTTGCGTAAAAACGATTTGGGGAAAACAAAATCGTGATAATGTTGATGATCTGTTGTGTGAGTTATTTCTCCTAGTTGCTTTACATTGCATTGATTACGATTTTACCTGGGACAAGGAATTCATTTCATCGTCTTATCCTTACTGGTTAAAAATGTTTTAATATTTTCTTGTGAAATGAAGACCATGACTGGGTTTTGGAGAAAATAAATTGTTTATGAACTGAACTTGAATATTTGAGGAGTGAGTAAAATGTATTGATATCTTTCTTAAATCTTTTGAAAAGTATATACATACATATATATATATATATATATATAAGTAACAGAGATGTTTATTCGAACTCCTTCAATGTAATCAGCTGGAACTGAACTTGAATAGATTCTTGTTCTTGTAAAAAAAGGGGGGGTGGTTTCTCACTTATTTCATGTAAATGATGGTAATATGTTTTTCGTACATTTACTCGTTTCAGACTAAGTTGGGTATGACTGTTTTTAGCAAACACGTATTTTTTATATATATATAAAAGTATATATATCCAATTCGCAATCTAAACTCTTTGTTGTTTCATCAAGACTGAACTGAAGTGGAATTCTTACTTTAAATGTTTGAAAAATGATTCCTTTTACTATTATGAAAAGAATCATGATTTCGTAGCTAGCTGTACATTCTCGCTATTTCAGGCCTAGCTGAAATGTTTGTTTTTGGTGAAACATTTTGGTTATAAAACTAGAAGTACATTCTTGCTTGTTTATATTTGGACGAGAAAGTCTATTGAGAGAAATATATGAAAGGAAATGATTGCATTTTGAGGTCCTTTTGGTGCTAATGCTTACGGACTAGTTGCAATATATTCTGGTCAACTTTCTGGAAAGGTAGATAGTGGGTTTTGAATACTGAAATATATTTATTCAGAAGGAAACACACTAGTGGATCAGGTTTGTTCTAACTAGTGAATATCCAGTTAGACAGTAGGAAGAGTTAATATGATCCTCCTTTTATTCGATTATTGATTTTCATTCATTTCTCTTTGGACTGTTATCATTGATTGATATCACGTTTGAATCAAAATTTCTAGTACAGTTATGAGGAAAGGAAAGAGAGTGTGAATGGATAATTAAATTAATGATCATTTTCTCTCATACAGTTAGAAATCTATAATTGTTATGGAATGAATTTCGTACTGCTTGGGTTAAGCATTTGTATTTAAATTGTTGTTTACTTTTCTCTTCAACTTTTTATTGTTTGAGATTAGACAAGTTGTATGAAAGGAAAGGAAAATGGTTCTTTTGGAAGTTTTATTTAAAATCTAATTGTGAATCTTCCTCTAACTAATGTAGGGGAAAGGAATTGATAACATTATGTTAGAACAGCAGTTGTATAATTGTATTTTCAGTTCTTACGGATGTTTGTAATCTGGAAATGTTTGAAGGAAATTACTTCTTGTTTTAAGTATTCGGAAAGAGGTTAGTAATCCCTTGACTAATTGGGATGGTAATTAGATGATTAAGTTGATATGTTGTTCATCCTTTTTGGTATTTAATTCTAGAATGATGTTCATATTAACGTTTCATAAAAGCAGGGTTCTTTTATTGAGACAATTAATTAAAAGCACTTCATTTTAATGACAAGTGCTTAATATGCTCAGTTCAATGAACTGACCCGTGCAAGTAATTTTGCAGATGGAACTTGAGTATAAATGAAAACATGGTTGTTTTTTGATACTTCTTTTGATTGACTAAAGATGGATTGTAATTGATAACTATTACTCCTCTACGAGGAAATGAGAAACGAAGAAATTACATTCTTCTATCTTTATGAGTTGTAAGGTTGTTCGATATAAACAAGTCCAGTCGTTTGGACTAGCAATCGTATAGATTGTAAATCTGATGGATGAATACAAGTAAAAGTGTGATATTTTCAATAACTGTATCAGTTTGATATTGTTGAATAAGTTTGAGAATATAACATTATTCCTTGACTTGGAATTGTTCAAATGTTAATGGATGAATTTAAAAGGAAATAACATCTATTCTTTACCTAAATGCAACTTTTACGTTGAAATGTGCAGTTAGTTCATACTTGGGTTAAGATGAATTTTAAATTGACATAAAAAAGGATTTAGGAAAAATTGATATCTTAAATTGTAACACCCTGATTTTGTAAGTTATCTTGGTGATTATTTTTCATACTGTTGTATCTACTGAAATGAAGGCAAACATGTTAAGATATATTTTGATCTTAAGGGAATGTGTTGCAAATCGGGATCCTTGCATGCTGTAATTTAGTTGCATGGGACAGCAGTTATTGTTGCTTGTATGTTACTGATGTGACGAAAAATTGTCGTATGCTTGTTGAATTCTATATGCAGTGGCCTTTTTGTAATCGCTTTGTCGATTTACTCTTGACTGAATTGCAAGTTGATATAAATGTGCAGCACCTGATTTCAGGTATGAGCAGCTGGCACGTAGATGCCAACGACAAAGGTTCGATTCTCGAACCATGCACTGTCATAACTTAAGACCTCATGAGGTAGGAAATGTCTGGACACGAGTGGCTCTGGCATGTGAAACAACGGACGAAACGTCCTGCACTGCATTGACATGAATGTTAGTTGGAAGACTGGATTGGAGGTTGATTAGTGTTAGATGTTAGTGGGAATTAGATCCTAAGCTAATCCTAAGTTCTACCTTACATCCTAAACTACTATCCTAAGTGGATTTTTAAATTCTAAAATGACTAACATAGACCTAAGTCCTATTAACCTAAAGACTAGGCTATGACCTAGGTCGAACACTAAAATGAATCCTAAACTAATCCTAACCTAAAGGGGGTGCGCAGACCCTTGGGGGAAGAGGATAAGGATGAAAGGGAATTAATGGCAGTTAATGCGAGACCTTATGTGGACAGCGCCAGTTTGGCGGGGACAGGGAGAAAGATGGAGGTAGTTAGTTGGTTATGAGGCTAAATTTGGTTTTGCATGCAAAATTTGAACTTGGGAGTTCGCCAACCCAAGTCGGCGGTGGCGTGGGAAAATAGGAAAAGGCTGAGTCTTTAATGCATTTAATTTTTTTGGTCTTCGTGACCAGTCCGCCTTGGAAAGTGTATGGAGGAAATGTTGATTGTTTATTGTGTTGATTCGGATTTTGAGAAGTTGCTCTGCATTTGGTTTTTTTTTGCTTGGTTCTGTCGAACCAGTTTCATTTAGATTTTATCACTATTCTTTGGAAATTTAGAGGCTGTTGCTGAGCCTGAAGAGGAAAGGATTGTTGGACAGCTTGTGCTATCACCGTGGAAGGAAATACCTTCGGTAGCCATGGTTTTCTTCGAGTTTTGGAAAAGAAATTGCAGGCATGTTAAGCCCTTCTCTTTAAAACACTTGCTTTGTTTAAGCGTCTCATTAAAACAACCCTGCTCTTGGGTTTTTGATTTATCTGATTGTTGTCATGATTGAGACGATTTGGGCTAGTCGATTCTTGCTGTCATTGTTTGAAATGATATGGGTGAAATCGTTTTCTTGTTATTGTGATTTGATCCATCTTTGCATGAATTGAGTCGGAATAAGAACTTGTTGTGTTGGTTGTTGACAGTATTTGGGAATTCGAAATGGGTTTTTCTCTGATTAAATGCTATATAAGAACGGTGCAGGCAGTGTGGGTTGTTTTCATTGCTGTGTGATTGTTCTTTTGTTATATGAACTTTTGTGATAAAATTTCACATGATGTACGAGTTGCTTGATGTCGTTTCTATACTGAAATTTTTCTTAAAGGAAATAAGACTTTTCCTTTCCTTCTGCTGTTTCGGGATTAAAAGGAAATAGCATTTTTGGATTTTAAAGGAATTGGCATTAGAGTTTTATCTGAGCATTACGAGCTCGGTTAGAGGGAAATGATAGTAATGTAATTATTGTTGTGCTTCTTCTTTTATATAAATGGACGAATACAATTTGGGTATTCGTGGGAGCTAGAAAAGAAATTGTTTTTCTTCTGAACTTATAAATGAATACATTCTTTCTTGCTGGAATGAAAGGTTGATTTTGTTGTGTTTTATGGAAACGACTTGATCTTACAGCTCGGACAGTAGTCGTGAAAATGAGCTTGGCTTGTATTTCTGTGCATTGAATGAATTATGTTGATTCTTGCTGTGGGGGTTGGATGATTTGTTGTGTTTTATTGATACTGTTCGATCTTCTAGTTCGGGCTGTAGTTGTGAACAAGAACTCAGTATTTTTATTTATGTATAATATGGAAAATTTTGGAAATAAGTAGGTGGTTTGGATCTGTCTTGACTGTACCTTGTTGTGCATCTGATATCCTATGCGGGTTTTTATTAATAAGGGTATTATTATATGAAAATCGCATTTTGGGTTCTGTACATCATTGTGAATAGAAAAATGGATTCGGGTAGAAACATTTATTGGTAAGGAATTCTTCTTCTTTCTGCTGTTTGAATTGATAAAATCAGTAGTCGGGTGGTTCATTGAACTTTATAAGTTCAAGTCTGTAGAGAGGACAGTGGCATTTAAATTATTTTCTGAGTGTTGTGCTTTCTGTACAAATGAAATATTTAATTGTTTCGTGTGGTCTTCTGATCTTGGCACTGTCATTTAGAAGAAATGAAATCGGCCTGAACAATTCTTGTTGAGTCTGAAGAAAATGGTTGTTTTCTTAGCAAAAGATTAAAGGAATGAAATTTTCTCTTTTTGCTGTTGAGTTTTGGAATAGCATTGGAAGCCTTATTGTGCATTATGATTAAGTCTTGTTGTAGGTAACAGCAATGTGTAAATTGTATTTTGAACTGTACGCGATCATGGATATAGAAGGTCACGTGATTAATTGATTGCATGATTGTATAACTGTTTATTTGGTTAAAAATACAGTGAAAGAAGTATGGGGTCTTCTAGTTCAGTAAATATATAGTATGCATCCTTATACTATTTGATCTATGATAAATACGATGTTGTACTAACCTGTTTTTGGGTATTCATATGAGCCTGATTTAAATGAAGTATTGATAAGGACGATAAATTCTTCCTTGTTTTCATTTAAAGCTGATTATGAATGAAATTATTCTTGCTGCTGGAAAGTGAATTTCGAATGGATTTTGTAAGTTTCACTCTGAACTGTTATCTTGATTTGTGTCTCGGTTGGATTCCATTTTTAGGACAGTCATGAGGAAAGAGATAGGAATGTGGTTGGATAACTTGGAAAAATGATCTTTCCTTCTTTCATTCAACTGGAAATCTATAATCGTTAATAACGAATCTTGTAGTGCTTAGATATGAGCAACTATATGCATTGCTGTTTGCTTTCTCGTCTGTGCTTGATTGCTTGGAATCTAATGTGATGCATGAGCTGAAAGGAAAGTAATTGGTTTACGTTTCAGTTAGTTTTACCCTTTTGCATTTATTATTAATGAAAGGGTGGAAAGGATAACAGTTATGTTATATCAGCAGTATGCTACTTGTATTCCTAAACTTTACAAATATTGTAATTTGGAACTTGTAACGGTTATGTGGAAAATAGGACAGCAGTTCTTTGGCTGATTGGGATGGTATTTGATGGTTCAGTTGTTAGGTTGTCCATTCTTTGATGCTTGATTTTTGATTGATTTTCTTACTATCGTTTCATAAAAGAAGGGTTCTTTTATTGAGACAGTTAATTGAAGCACCTCATTTTAATGATAAGTGCTTAATATGCTCAGTTCATTGAACTGACCCGTGCAAGAAATTTTGCAGATGGAATTGATTAGAACGAAGACATGGCTGTTTTCTGATGCTTCTTTTGATTGACCGAAGATGACTTGTATTTGTTTACTATTATTCCTCTTCGAGGAATTGTGAAAAGAAGAAAGTACATTCTTCTATTTATGAGTTGTAATGATGTTTTATTTAAACAAAGTCCAGTCAGTTGGATTGGCAGATGTACGGATTATGAGATGGATGATGAATACAAATACAAGTGTGATATTTTAAATACTATATCAGCTTGATATTGTTGATTAATTGGGAATATAATGTTATTTCTTGATTTGGGTTTATTTAATTGTCCTTGGATGGATGCTAAATAGGAATTGATATCTATTCTTACCTTAATGCAACTTTTAAGTTGAAATGTGCAATTAGTTCATACTTGGGTAAAGATGAATTTTTAATTGGCATTAAAAAGGATTAGGAAGAATATGATTCCATAACTGATAGGTATTACGGATTAGCTTGGAAGCTAAGGAATATCAATTAACTTAGGAGTAATCGAACTTCACTTTCGAACTCCATTAATGACCTCGTATGTTGAATTCAGAAAGAAAGGATATGGGATAAGTATATCCATAACTAATGGACCTTAACTATGTAATGTTAAGGAGAATAAATGAATACATCTATTGGGAATTAGACCTCGTTTAAATGACGTCTAGTAAGCTGAAATTCTGAATTTAGTTACAGTTGTAAAAATCCTGGTTAAGTTTAATAGGTTAAACTTAACACGTCCGTCGGTAACGGGCTGCTTAATCCGAAGATTAAGAAGAAATACCAAGTAGAGAAATGCAGCCCTTCGGTACGAAGGAGAAGATGCATAGCAAGCTAAAGGACGGATTTAGTCTTTCTTAGCTACGTACAACTGTAACGGGAACGAGGATAAAGGATCAGCATGGTTGCTGAAAGTTGATCTTAAATATTAAGATCATATCCAAATCACTTGAGCAGGATGTGTACTCTCGATGAGAGGATTCCGTAGGACATTGACATACGCCAGCTACAGCAAGGTGTCTTCATGAAGACGGGGTCTTCATGACGACACAATGTTATAGCTGACATATTACAATGCCCTCCCGAATTAAAACATCAAGAATACATAGGCTGAATGTGAAGTTCTTGACTGGGGATGGGAGTATGATCACGTATGCAGAGTGACTCCGGAGGACTAAAGATAACTAGACACACGGAGTCATAGGGAATGACACCATATGTCTGCAAATCTTTAGTTACCAGGAGTGCCTTCCTATATTCGTTCATATTGCTAGTTAGAAATCAGAAATTTTAAATCTGACCTTAAATTGAGAGGACTGGTAGGAACCAGGAAAGACCATTCTAGATAACAGGTGAAGTGAAGTGAAGGACGTATTCCATTGATGTGTATCACATCTAGGAATATGATCATGCAAAGCATGTGAAAATATTTGGCCAAAGTATCGCAAGTGCTGGTTGCGTTGTCCTAATCACTTAATTTAAGATGCAGGATGTCAGATGAATATCAGTAACAGATATTCAGATAGGCTTCTTAAATGGATCACTTCGATAACTAGAAACGGTTAAGAGAACTGGTATATATAATATACTATGCATGAACGAACATGAAGGATCGGTTGTTGCCGAGTCATGAAATGAAGGATCATTGAAACTCTGAGCCATGAAAATGAAAGATCGGCAGTTCTTCGAGTCATTTACAGCAGCATATAGAATCTGTTATAAGATTGAATGGCATTGAATGTGTGTTCCATATTGTAAATATGCGAACAGGGAACATTAGTTTTAAAAGGAAATTGTGTGTTCCAAACTGTGTTGTTTGGGCAGAGAACAATTATTAAAACTTGAACATGTGTTTGAATTATATAATTCATAACAGAGAACGTTATATATATAAAAAAAAAATTCCCTTGTTCTAGTATCTTAAAATGGGGATGTTACATCTTGGTATCAAAGCTGAAGGTTGCAGCTCTTGGACCTAATGAGTCCACGATATTAATAAGGTTTACATTTTCTTATTGAAAAAAAAATGGTCAGAACAAGAGGGAGTGCTGCGAATAACCCGTTACAGGGTGGAGAAGCAGCTACTGCTCAAAAGCTGGATGAAATTCTTGCTGCTCTACTTGATACGAGAGATCGTTTGACTGTGCTGGAACAACAGTCAATGGGAAATGAAGAGGAGGAAGATGAAGCTGAAATAAATGATCAGCCGCCTCCTGTGGACAACATCAACGAAGGGAATCCATGTGTTGATAATAATAATGTAATTTCTCCTAATCCCCATGAAAATAAAAAGGCAAGATTAGCAGCTGAACTTAGAAATGATATAAAGAGAATAAGTCCTCCAAAGTTTGATGGAACAACTCTTGGGGACGGAGCTGAGAATTGGCTCAGCGAAATGGAGAAATACTTTGCTATAAGAAACTTCTCTGAAGAGACTAAAGTAATATGGGGAGCATATCAGCTTTCTCATGAAGCATCATCATGGTGGGACAACCGTAAGGTTGAGCGAATCAGACATAACTTGGGATCAATTTAAGGGTTATTTTAGGCAACGATGGCTGCCTCAACTCTATTTTGATAGGAAAATGACTGAATTTCAGAACTGGTCGCAAGGAAGGCTGTCGGTGATGGAATACTGGGAAGGGTTTACTAAACTCCTTAAGTATGTGCCGCAGTACCAAGCTGACGAGAAGTTCAGAATATGGAAATTCATAATGGGGATGAATCCCATCATTGGTGGTGAAGTGGATGTCCACGGCCCAACCACCATGGATGGAGTTGTCAAAAACACAATCAGACAGGAACAAAAATTGAGAGCAATATCTGCTCACAGGGAAGAGATAAGGAAGAAGATTCCTAATTCTTTTTCATCTCTTGTACCAAAAAGGGGACCTTGGAAAAGGTTTGGTGTGAAAAACAAAACTGTTGTAGATAACAACAAGAAATCTATGATGAACAGACCTATAAATAGTGTGCGGAACAGCTTCACAAAAGTTAATGGCATTGGACAGAAGTCCTATGAAAGCCAGAATGATAACTTCAAGGCTGGTAACAAATTTGAGCCTAGAAAAGGGCCAGTTGGAGGATGCTTCAACTGTGGAAAGGACCACTATGTGAATCACTGTCCTCTGAAGAAGGATGATCGCAGTCAGCAGCATAGGATACACACTACAGTGGCTAACAGACAAGCTGAAAAGCAAGTTACGCCCATAGAAGTTTCGGGTAAGTTATTTGGTACACCTATAGTCATAATTTTTGATACTGGAGCTACTGAATGCTTTATTTTTGCTAAACTTACAATGAAATTAAAAAGAAGGGATGAAAGAATGGATAAAACATGGACAATGCATTATGGGAATAATGTTGTCCATACAGTCCAAATGTGCCTTTTTGGGGCAATTCTTGACTTGCCTAGTTTCTCCACTAAAGTTGACTTGTATGTCACTCCTCTAGGATCATATGATATCATTATTGGAGTTAACTGGTTGGCTGAACATAAGGAAAATGTCGACTATTATGAAAAACAAATCTGTTGCTTTGATGACCTACAGAAAGCAACAGTCATTCAAGGTGTAAAACGGGAAGTTGCAGTTAGGAAACTGATGGCTATGCAACTAAAAAGGGCTAAAAACAGAGGCTGCACTTTGTATGCATTAAAAATGACAGAAAATACTGAGGAAGATAATGATTTCATGGAAAGATATCCATTGTTAAGGGGTTTTTGTGATGTGTTTCCGGAGGAATTGCCAGGTATTCCACCCAAACGTGAGTTTGACTTTGCAATAGAAATCAAACCGGGAACTGAACCCATATCTAAAGCACCTTATAGAATGACTACCATTGATTTGGTAGAGCTAAAGGCTCAGTTACAAGAACTTTTGACTAAGGGACTGATAAGACCGAGCGTCTCACCTTAGGGAGCACTGGTAATTTTTGCAAAGAAAAAGAATGGCACTTTGAGGCTGTGTATTGATTACAGAATGCTGAACAAAGCAACTATTAAAAATCGATACCCACTTCCTAAGATTAATGATATGTTCAATCAGATGTGAGGAGCATCAGTTTATTCAAAAATAGATCTTCGATCTGGGTATCATCAGGTGAGAATAAAGGAAGAAGATATTCATAAAACAACTTTTAGAACGAGGTATGGGCATTATGAGTTCACAGTGTTACCTTTTGGGTTGACTAATGCACCTGCCGCCTTCATGAATCTGATGAACAATATTTTTCAAGAATACTTAGACAAGTTTATACTTGTATTCTTAGACGACATTCTTATATACTCTAAAAATGTCGAAGAGCACTAAGAACATCTAAGAATAGTGCTGGAAATTTTAAGAAAGAGGAAATTATATGGAAAACTATCCAAATGTTCCTTTTATGATGCAGAGGTGCATTATTTGGGACACGTTATAAGCAAGAATGGAATAAATGTTGACCCTTCAAATATTACAGCCATAACTGAGTGGCCTGCACCTAAGAACATGCACGAAGTGAGGAGATTCATGGGCTTGGCTGGATATTATCGAAAGTTCGTTAAGGACTTTTTAAAAATTGCTGCTCCAATCACTTCGCTGCAAAAGAAGGATAAGAAATTCGTCTGGACAGACAAATGTGAATCTTCCTTTAAGAATTTAAAGGAACAGTTAACTTCAACACCTATTTTGACTGTACCTGATCCAAATGGAAATTTTATGGTTGTAACGGACGCCTCAGGAGAAGGCCTTGGGGGTATTCTGTTACAGAATAACCATGTCATAGCTTATGAAAGCAGAAAGCTTAAATTACATGAACAGAATTATGCTCCACATGATCTAGAGCTTGCTGCCATTGTTCATGCACTTCAAATGTGGAGGCATTACCTTTTAGGCAAGCCTTTCGAGTTAAAAACAGACCATCTGGGGCTGAAGTATATTTTTACTCAGCCAAATCTGAATGCAAGGCAGCGAAGATGGTTAGAATTTCTGTCTCAGTATGATTTTGATATAAGCTACATCAAGGGCAAGGAAAATAGAGTAGTAGATGCTCTGAGCCGAAGGAAGCATATCTCTGCTCTTATAACGTTAAGAACTCAGTTTTAAGGATGAGGTGAAAGATGCCTTGGAATCAGATCCTTATTTCTAGCAAGTCAAAACAGCACTTGCTGCAGACCCGAAGGATGTCAGGTATAAAGGATTTCGTTTCGATAAAGAAAGAATTTTGAGGTTCGAAAACAGGGTATATATACCTTTAGCGAATGACTTAAGAGGGAAATTGTTAACTGAATTTCATAATTCACCTTTTTCTGGACACCCTGGCATTACGAAAATGCTTGCTGATCTTAAGTAGCAATACTTCTGGAAGGGAATGAAAAAGGATGTGGTGAAATTTGTAACACACTGCTTGGAATGTCAGCATTTTAAGGTGGAACATATGCACCCCGCTGGATTATTTTATCCCCATAGCATTCCGCAGTATAAATGGCAAGTGATAACGATGGATTTCGTTCAAGGATTGCCTATGTCAAGAAATAAGCATGACATTATCCTGGTTATAGTCGACAAATTGACCAAAGTGGCACACTTCATTGCTGGTAATTTGAAGCACGATGCACCAATGCTAGAAAGAAGATTTGTACATGAAATCTTCAGATTGCATGGAATACCGGAATTAATCATATCGGATAGAGATCCAAGGATGACATCAAGGTTTTGGCAAATGCTTAATGCAGCCTTGGGAACTAAATTAAACTTCAGTTCTGCATATCATCCGGAGATGGATGGACAGACAGAGAGAGTCAATCAGGTTTTAGAGGACATGTTACGGATGTATTGCATGGACCAGCAGTATAAATGGGAGGAATACCTTCCGCTGGTAGAATTTTCTTACAATAACACCTATCATGCCTCTTTAAAAATGGCACCCTTTGAAGCATTGTATGGAAGAAAATGTAGAACCCCTGTCAGCTGGGACAACGTTGAGGACAGAGAGGTAATTGGGCCAGAAATCCTTACAGAAATGGAACAGCAAATCAAAATGATTAGGGAACATCTAAAGGAGGTTGCCAATAGGTAAAAGAGTTATGCAGACTTAAAGCGGGTTGACAGGAATTATAAACTGGGAGAGAAGGTCTTTCTTTGAGTGAAGCCGAAAAAGAGCTCAATAACTTTTAGCAAGGCTGCCAAGTTGTCGCCACGATACGTGGGACCTTTTGAAATTGTTGAAATAATCAACCCTGTAGCTTATCGTCTAGCATTACCTCCTACTTTGTCTCAAATGCATGATGTTTTTCATATTTCTTTGCTTAAGAAATACGTGACAGATTTATCACATGTGCTGAATTAGAATTCCTTGCAGGTCCAAGACCCAGGAATAATCGTGGTTAAGCCCATTCGAGTGCTGGGAACTCACCAGTTGTACTTGAGAAATCGTGAAGTGAACCAATGTAAGGTCCAGTGGGACCAGTTTAGCGAAGAAAGTGCAACTTGGGAAAATCTTGAAGAAATGAGATCTACTTTTCCACATTTGTTTAATCGAATTTGAAATTTGAAAAACTGATAATTCTACCTAATTTAGACAATTATTAGTCTATTGTACAGTTGTCTTAAAACGTTGTTTTTAAGAGTGAATCTGTTTTTGGTATGAACTTATGAATGGAAGGACAATAACTGAACTTTGTCCTAGAAACACCTTGATTTGTTTAATCTGATCATTGGGACGATGATTCTTTAAGGAGGGAGGAATGTAACACCCTAATTTTGTAAGTTATCTTGGTGATTATTTTTCATACTGTTGTATCTACTGAAATGAAGGAAAACATGTTAAGATATATTTTGATCTTAAGGGAATGTGTTGCAAATCGGGATCCTTGCATGTTGTAATTTAGTTGCATGGGACAGCAGTTATTGTTGCTTGTATGTTACTGATGTGACGACAAATTGTCGTATGCTTGCTGAATTCTATATGCTGTGGCCTTTTTGTAATCACTTTGTCGATTTACGCTTGACTGAATTGCAGGTTGATATAAATGTGCAGCACCTGATTTCAGGTATGAGCAGCTGGCACGTAGATGCCAACGACAAAGGTTCGATTCTCGAAACATGCACTGTCATAACTTAAGACCTCGTGAGGCAGGAAATGTCTGGACATGAGTGGCTCTGGCATGTGAAACAAAGGACAAAACATCCTGCGCTGTGTTGACTTGAATGTTAGTAGGAAGACTTGATTGGAGGTTGATTAGTGTTAGATGTTAGTGGGAATTAGATCCTAAGCTAATCCTAAGTTCTACCTTACATCCTAAACTACTATCCTAAGTGGATTTTTAAATTCTTAAATGACTAACATAGACCTAAGTCCTATTAACCTAAAGACTAGGCTATGACCTAGGTCGAACACTAAAATGAATCCTAAACTAATCCTAACCTAAAGGGGGCGCACAGACCCTTGAGGGAAGAGGATAAGGATGAAAGGGAATTAATGGCAGTTAATGTGAGACCTTATGTGGACAGCGCCAGTTTGGCGGGGACAGGGAGAAAGATGGAGGTAGATAGTTGGTTATGAGGCTAAATTTGGTTTTGCATGCAAAATTTGAACATGGGAGTTCGCCAACCCAAGTCGGTGGTGGCATGGGAAAATAGGAAAAGGCTGAGTCTTTAATGCATTTAATTTTTTTGGTCTTTGTGACCAGTCCACCTTGGAAAGTGTATGGAGGAAATGTTGATTGTTTATTGTGTTGACTCGGATTTTGAGAAGTTGCTCTGCATTTGGTTTTTTCTTGGTTCTATCGAACCAGTTTCATTTGGATTTTATCACTGTTCTTTGGAAATTTAGAGGTTGTTGCTGAGCCTGAAGAGGAAAGGATTGTTGGACAGCTCGTGTTGTCGCTGTGGAAGGAAATATCTTCGGTAGCCGTGGTTTTCTTCGAGTTTTGGAAAAGAAATTGCAGGCATGTTAAGCCCTTCTCTTTAAAACACTTGCTTTGTTTAAGCGTCTCATTAAAACAACCCTACTCTTGGGTTTTTGATTTATCTGATTGTTGTCATGATTGAGACGATTTGGGCTAGTCGATTCTTGCTGTCATTGTTTGAAATGATATGGGTGAAATCGATTTCTTGTTATTGTGATTTGATCCATCTTTGCATGAATTGAGTTGGAATAAGAACTTGTTGTGTTGGTTGTTGACAGTATTTGGGAATTCGAAATGGGTTTTTCTCTGATTAAATGCTATATAAGAACGGTGCAGGCAGTGTGGGTTGTTTTCATTGCTGTGCGATTATTCTTTTGTTATATGAACTTTTGTGATAAAATTGCACATGATGTATGAGTTGCTTGATGTCATTTCTATACTGAAAATTTTCTTAAAGGAAATAATACTTTTCCTTTCCTTCTGCTATTTCAGGATTAAAAGGAAATAGCATTTTTGGATTTTAAAGGAATTGGCATTAGAGTTTGATCTTAGCATTACGAGATCGGTTAGAGGGAAATGATAGTAATGTAATTATTGTTGTGCTTATTTTATATAAATGGACAAATACAATTTGGGCATTCGTGGGAGCTAGAAAATAAATTATTTTTCTTCTGAACTTATAAATGAATACATTATTTCTTGTTGGAATGAAAGGTTGATTTGGTTGTGTTTTATGGAAACGACTTGATCTTACAGCTCGGACAGTAGTTGTGAAAATGAGCTTGGCTTGTATTTCTGTGCATTAAATGAATTATGTTGATTCTTGCTGTGGGGGTTGGTTGATTTGTTATGTTTTATTGATACTGTTCAATCTTCTAGTTCGGGCTGTAGTTGTGAACAAGAACTCGGCTTTTTATTTATGTATAATATGGAAAATTTTGGAAATAAGTAGGCGGTTTGGATCTGTCTTGACTGTACCTTGTTGTGCATCTGATATCCTATGTGGGTTTTTATTAATAAGGGTATTATTACATGAAAATTGCATTTTGGGTTCTGTACATCGTTGTGAATAGAAAAATGGATTCGGGTAGAAACATTTATTGGTAAGGAATTCTTCTTCTTTCTGCTATTTGAATTGATAAAATCAGTAGTCGGGTGGTTTATTGAACTTTATAAGTTAAGTCTGTAGAGAGGACAGTGGCATTTAAATTATTTTCTGAGTGCTGTGCTTTCTGTACAAATCAAATATTTAATTGTTTCGTGTGGTCTTCTGATCTTGGCACTATCATTTAGAAGAAATGAAATCGGCCTGAACAATTCTTGTTGAGTTTGAAGAAAATGGTTGTTTTCTTGGCAAAAGATTAAAGGAATGAAATTTTCTCTTTCTGCTGTTGAGTTTTGGAATAGCATTGGAAGCCTTATTGTGCATTATGATTAAGTCTTGCTTCAGGTAACAGCAATGTGTAAATTGTATTTTGAACTGTACGCAATCATGGATATAGGTCATGCGATTAATTGATTGCATGATTGTATAACTATTTATTTGGTTAAAAATACAGTGAAAGAAGTATGTGGTCTTTTAGTTCAGTAAATATATAGTATGCATCCTTATACTATTTGATCTATGATAGATACGATGTTGTACTAACCTATTTTTTGGTATTCATATGAGCCTGATTTAAATGAAGTATTGATAAGGACGATAAATTCTTCCTTGTTTTCGTTTAAAGCTGATTATGAATGAAATTACTCTTGTTGCTGGAAAGTGAATTTTGAATGGATTTTGTAAGTTTCACTCTGAACAGTTATCTTGATTTGTGTCTCAGTTGGATTCAATTTTTAGAACAGTCATGAGGAAAGAGATAGGAATGTGGTTGGATAACTTGGAAAAATGATCTTTCCTTCTTTATTCAGCTGGAAATTTGTAATCATTAATAACGAATCTTGTAGTGATTAGATATGAGCAACTATATGCATTGTTGTTTGCTTTCTCATCTGTGCTTGATTGCTTGGAATCTAATGTGATGCATGAGCTGAAAGGAAAGTAATTGGTTGATGTTTCAGTTAGTTTTACCCTTTTGCATTTATTATTAATGAAAGGGTGGAAAGGATAACAGTTAGGTTATATCAGCAGTATGCTACTTGTATTCCTCAAATTTACAAATATTGTAATTTGGAACTTGTAACGGTTATGTGGAAAATAGGACAGCAGTTCTTTGGATGATTGAGATGGTATTTGATGGTTCGGTTGTTAGGCTGTCCATTCTTTGATGCTTGATTTTTGATTGATGTTCTTACTGTCGTTTCATAAAAGCAGGGTTCTTTTATTGAGACAGTTAATTGAAGCACCTCATTTTAATGATAAGTGCTTAATATGCTCAGTTCATTGAACTGACCCGTGCAAGAAATTTTGCAGATGGAATTGATTAGAATGAAGACATGGCTGTTTTCTGATGCTTCTTTTGATTGACTGAAGATGACTTGTATTTGTTTACTATTATTCCTCTTCGAGGAATTGTGAAAAGAAGAAAGTACATTCTTCTATTTATGAGTTGTAATGATGTTTTATTTAAACAAATTCCAATCAGTTGGATTGGCAGATGTACGGATTATGAGATGGATGATGAATACAAATACAAGTGTGATATTTTAAATACTATATCAGCTTGATATTGTTGATTAATTGGGAATATAATGTTATTTCTTCATTTGGGTTTATTTAATTGTCCTTGGATGGATGCTAAATAGGAATTGATATCTATTCTTACCTTAATGCAACTTTTAAGTTGAAATGTGCAATTAGTTCATACTTGGGTAAAGATGAATTTTTAATTGGCATTAAAAAGGATTCAGAAGAATATGATTCCATAACTGATAGGTATTCAGGATTAGCTTGGAAGCTAAGGAATATCAATTAACTTAGGAGTAATCGAACTTCGCTTTCAAACTCCATTAATGACCTCGTATGTTGAATTCAGAAAGAAAGGATATGGGATAAGTATATCCATAACTAATGGACCTTAACTATGTAATGTTAAGGAGAATAAATGAATACATCTATTGGGAATTAGACCTCCTTTAAATGACATCTAGTAAGCTGAAATTCTGAATTTAGTTACAATTGTAAAAATCCTAGTTAAGTTTAATAGGTTAAACTTAACACGTCCGTCGGTAACGGGCTGCTTAATCCAAAGATTAAGAAGAAACCCAAGTAGATAAATGCAGCCCTTCGGTACGAAGGAGAAGATTCATAGCAAGCTAAAGGATGGATTTAGTCTTTCTTAGCTACATACAACTCTAACGGGAATGAGGATAAAGGATCAACATGGTTGTTGAAATTTGATCTTAAATATTAACATCATATCCAAATCACTTGAACAGGATGTGTACTCTCGATGAGAAGATTCCGTAGGACATTAACATATGCCAGCTATAGCAAGGTGTCTTCGTGAAGATGAGGTCTTCATGACGACACAATGTTATAGCTGATATATTACAATGCCCTCCTGAATTAAAACATCAAGAAAACATAGGCTGAATGTGAAGTTCTTGACTGGGGATGGGATTATGATCACGTATGCGGAGTGACTCCGGAGGACTAAAGATAACTAGACACACGGAGTCGTAGGGAATGACACCATACGTCTACGAATCTTTAGTTACCATGAGTGCCTTCCTATATTCGTTCATATTGCTAGTTTGAAATCAGAAGTTTAAATCTGACCTTAAATTGAGAGGACTGGTAGGAACCAGGAAAGACCATTCTAGATAACAGGCGAAGTGAAGTGAAGGACGTATTCCATTGATGTGTATCATATCTAGGAATATGATCATGCAAAGCATGTGAAAATATTTGGCCAAAGTATCGTAAGTGTTGGTTGCGTTGTCCTAATCACTTAATTTAAGATGCGGGATGTCAGATGAATATCAGTAACAGATATTCAAATAGGCTTCTTAAATGGATCACTTCGATAACCGGAAACGGTTAAGAGAACTGGTATATATAATATACTATGCATGAACAAACATGAAGGATCGGTTGTTGCCGAGTCATGAAATGAAGGATCGTTGAAACTCTGAGCCATGAAAATGGAAGATCGGCAGTTCTTCGAGTCATTTACAGCAGCATATAGAATCTGTTATAAGATTGAATGGCATTGAATGTGTGTTCCATATTGTAAATATGCGAACAGGGAACATTAGTTTTAAAAGGAAATTGTGTGTTCCAAATTGTGTTGTTTGGGCAGAGAACAATTATTAAAACTTGAACGTGTGTTTGAAGTATATAATTCATAACAGAGAACGTTATATATAAAAAAAAAAATTCCCTTGTTCTAGTATCTTAAAATGGGGATGTTACATAAATTGAAAGGTATTCGGGATTAGCTTGAAAGCTAAGGAATATCAATTAACTTAGGAGCAGCCGAACCTTATATTCGGACTCCATTAATAGCCTTGAATGTTTAAAAATTTGGAAAATAAGGATATGGGAAAACATATCTATTGTTAACAGACCTTAACTATGTAAGGTTAAGGAGGATAAAAAAATAAATTCATTTAAAATTAGACCTCGTTTAAATGACGTCTAATAAGATGGAATTTTGAATTTTTTTACAGTTGTGGAAAACTTGGTTAAGTTTAATAGGTTAAACTTATTAAGTTTATCGATAATGGGCTGATTAGTCCAAAGATTAAGAAAGGAACTAAGTAGAGAAAATGCAACCCTTCGGTACGAAGGAGGAGATGCATAGTAAGATAGAAGACGGATTAAGTCCCTCTTAGATACATACAACTGTAACAAGAATGAGAATAAAGGATCAGCATGGCTGCTGAAAGTTGATCTTCAATATTAAGATCATAACCAAATCACAATTAAGCTGGATGTGTACTCTCGATGAGAGGATTCCGTAGGACATTGACATATGCCAGCTACAATATAGTGCCTTCATGAAGGCGGGGCCTTCATGACGACACAATGTTATAGATGACATATTACAATGCCCTCCCAAATTAAATCATCAATTTTACATAAGCTGGATACTAAGTTCTTAGATGGGGATAGGAATGTGATCACGCATACAAAGTGACTCCGGAGGACTAAAGGTAACTAGACACACGGAGTCGTCTAGGGACGACATCATATGTCTGCGTATCTTTAGTTACCATGAGTAACTTCCTATGCTCGTTCATATTGCTAATTGGGGTTAGAGCTTGACCTTAAACGGAAGGGCTAGAAGAGACCAGGAAAGACCATTCTAGATAATAGACTAAGTGAGGTGAAGGACGTATTCCAATGATGTGTACCACATCCAAGAATATGATCATGCAAAGCATGTGAAAAACTTTGGCCAAAGTATTACAAGTTCTGGTTGCATTGTCCTAATCACCTAGTTTAAGATGCAGGATGTCAGACGAATATCAGTAACAGATATTCAGATAGGCTTCTTAAATGGATCACTTCGATAACCGGAAACGGTAAGAGACCCTTATATTTTTATTATACTATGCATGAATTAACATGAAGGATCGGTAAGTTGCCAAGTCATGAAATGAGAGATTGCTGAAACTCCGAGCCATAAAATGGGAGATCGGTAGTTCTGCGAGTCATTTACAGCAGCATATGGTATCTGTTATATGATTGAACGACACTGAATGTGTGTTCCATATTGCAAATATGTGAACAGAGAACATTAGTTTTAAAGGGAAATTGTGCGATCCAAACTGCCTCAATTGGACAGAGAACAATTATTAAAACTTAAACGTGTGTTTGAATTATATAGTTCATAACAGGGAACATTGTATAAAAATAAAAAAATAAAAAAAATTCCTTGTTCTAGTATCTTAAAATGGGGATGTTACATCGCACATACGCAAACGCACACACACACGCACATGCACACGCACTGTCACACGCACCTACATAAGCATGCGCACCTGCGCACATAAACAGACATGCACACGCACACGCATGCGCACACACAATCGCACAAGCACACGCACACGCACATGCACACGAACGTCTACACGCACACGAACACGCACGCGCACACTTACATGTACACGAAATCACACATGAACACGCACACGCACACGAACACACATAAGCACATGCACATGCACCCACACCTCTACATGCACGTGTACATCTACAAAAACATGTACACGAACCCGCACACACACACACACACGCACCTGGACATGGACACGCACATGCACACACAAACGGACACACATACGCACACGCACATGCACTCACATAAGCACGCATGCACACGCAGATGCACACACACATGCACCCACACAAGAACACACACACACACACGCACGCACCCGCATACCCACATGCGCACATGCATGCGTACCTACACACGAACACGCACACACGCACGCATGCATGCACACGCACACGCACACTGACACACAAACACACATGCACATACACACGCACACTCACACTCACACGCACGCACACATGTAGACACACACATGCACGCCCACCCGCACACGTACACGCACAAGCACACATACACACACTCACACATAGACACACAGTCGCACACACACACTCACGTGCACCCACACATACACACACACCCGCACACGCACACGCACACCTATACACACACTCACATTCACACACATATGCACGCGCACGCGCATACTCTCCTGCACACGCACATGCATGCACATAATCACTTGCACCCACACAGGCACACACACATGCACACGCACATGCACGTGCATACTCACCTACACACACACAGACACACACACCTACACACACACACTTATGCACACAAGCACATGCACAAGCACGTGCACAAACACATGCACAAGAATGTGTACAAGCACACGCACACACACACACACACACACACACACACACACACACACCCACATACGCACACACACGCGCACCTACACACGAACATGCACACGCACACAAGCACGCATGCACATAGGCACGCACACAAGCATGTGAAAAATCACGGACACAAGTACGTGCATACGCAAATGCACATGCACACGCACCTACACATCCACCCGCACACGAACACGCACAAGCATGTGCACAAACACGTGCACAAGAATGCGTACAAGCACATGCGCACACACACACCCACACTTGCACACGCATGCGCACCTACACACGAACACGCACATGCACAGAAGCACGCACGCACACAAGCATGTGAAAAAGCACGCACACAAGTGCGTGCACACGAAAACGAACATACACACGCACCTACACATCCACCCGCACACGAACACGCACACGCACGAGCACATGCACCTGCATAAACATGCGCATCTGTGCACATAAACGGACACACACACGCACCTACACACACACACGTGCACATGCACTCACACAAGCACACGCACACGCACATGCACACATACACGCACATGCACACACGCGCACACGCACACGCACACGCACACACACACGCACATGCACTAGCACACAAACACACACAAGCACAAGCACACGCACACGCACATGCACACACATGCACACACACACGCACACAAACACACATGCGCACATACACACATACACGAACTCCCACATGAACATGCACACGCACACGCACACACACACGCATCCGAACCCACACCCGCACCTCTACACACACGCGCACATGTACACGAACCTGTACACGCACACACACACGCACCTAGACACACACACGCACACGCACATGCTCTCACACAAGCACGCATGCACATGTACTTGTTATCCAAAATTTGCCCCTGCTCATTTTTGTGGCTAACTCCTTGTGTTCTTACCTCTCTTGTGCCTCAGTCTCCATTTTTGATTTTTAGGCACTCAAATCTTTCTAAAAATGGCACCATTGGATAGAGGTCTCTCTCAGCTTTCCAGAAAGGTAAAGTTTTCCTTTTAACTCATCATATTTTTCAAGATATGGCTCGGTGGAGTTTTTGTGGGAAATTTTCCCCTAGAAGGCCCGCAACCAATCAGAACTCGCCACGTGTCCAAAGACTTGGCCAAAAATTTGCCCAGCTGACCCGATTTGGCCCTGTTTTTCCCTAAAACTTCAAATCGCCATATCTTTCGATCCAGAGCTCAATTTTTCATGTTCTTTATATCAATGGAAAGCTGGTGAAATTATCTACAAGATTCGAGGGTTAATATTACATTTTGCTGGAGTTTGGAGAGAGAAAATCAAAAAACTCTTCTGGCACATGGTCATGAACAAAAATGACATTTTAACCACTGATTTTAATGAAGAATGGCTGGCATTTTCTCCCAGCATGGTTAAAAATGTCAGGGAATGGGTCTGATAGGTTTCTCATTCTGTTTTGATGGAATTTTGGTCAATGGTTGAACCCCTTGCACGTTTTCCCATGTTTCTCTCTCCTGGGATCGTGGTTTGCACTATAAAAGCCAGAATGAGTTCATTTTGCAAAGGGAGACACTTTTTCATCTCTGCAACTTCCTTTTCTTCCTCCTTGGCAGAATTTGTGAAGAAATTTTACCTTTCCATGTAATGCAGCACCTTTTCTTGCCTCTGGATCACTGTAATGTACTGTATTGGATCTGAGATGTTGATATATGTTCTGTGATTAAAATCCTTCAATCCCTTCATATATTTATCATTGCTTTCTTGATATTTCATTACATTTTGAGCATTTTTACATGTTTTGTGTTGTTTTTCCTTGTGGATTGTGTATTTCATGTAGCATCAAGTGTCCACAACTCCTTTGGTGCATCACCTATTAGCATTAGTTCTTTCTTTTTTGCATTTTCTATCCTTGTCCCTTTGGAATTTAGAGTAGATTTAGGATTTTAAACCTCTGCAATTGTGTAAGTGAAATAGCTGATCAGAGGATTTGAGGAACCAGCCTCTAATCTAGAGATTCCTCTTCCATTTTGAAACTCCCACACTTGGCCTAGAGTTGGTGTATGGAACTCAAGTCCTGTTTTCCCTACATATACAATTATCTTCATTTCAATTTCTTCAACAATAGGAAGATCAAGAGGTTAGTCCGTATAATGCTAGGCACAAGGATAAGGGAAAACATGGAAAGTTTGATGCATTGTGGATGGGCCCTTATTCAATTAACATTCGAATTGGTGAACTTATCTTATTATTACAAAACTTAGATGGGGAATTATGATGAGGCTCGTCAATCCTCACCATTAATAATGTCAATCTAGGGCTGGTGTCTGATGGTTGTATGCATTAATAGAAGAATATCTTGGAAAGAAACTCCTTTAAACACAAACCAAACTTGCATAAAATAAATCACACTTACAAAAATTGAAAGCCACACTTGCAGAAATAAAGACACACTTGCAGAAATAAAGGAACACTTACATAAATAAAGTTTGCATAAAATAAATCACACTTACATGAAGGAAATCAAACTTGCAGGAATTTAAATACATTTGCATAAATTGAAATTGCTTGAAATGAAAATAAACATAATTAAATGAAACACCTATAGGTTCACAACAGACTGAATTTTTACAATAAAAAAATAAAAACAATACAACAAAATGAATTACGGACAAATGAATAAACATAAATATAAATACATAGATCCATCTTCCTTGAAATGAGTGGCAAGCTCATTGTTATCCAAAATGTGCCCCCCTACTCATTTTGTGGCTAAATCCTCTCATTCTTCCCTCTCTTGTGCCTCAGTAAAAAAAAAATTCTTTTCAGGCACTCAAAACCTTCTAGAAATGGCACCATTGGATAGAGCTCTTTCTCAGCTTTCCAGAAAGGTAAAGTTTTCCTCCTAACTCCATGTATTTTTCAAGTTATGGCTCAGAAGAGTTTTTGTGGGAAATTTTCCCCTAGAAGGCCCGCAACCAATCAGGGCATGCCATGTGTCCAAAGAATTGGCCCTGTTTTGCCCACTGACCCGATTTGGCCCTGTTTTTCCCTAAAACTTCAAATCGACATATCTTTCGATCCAAAGCTTAGTTTTTCACGTTCTTTATATCAATGGCTCCGAGCCTGGTGCAAATCAATCTACAAGATTCTAGGGTCAATTTTGCATTTTGAGATGGAGTTGGTGGAGAGAGAAAATCAAAAAATTCTTCTGGCACGTGGTTCATGAACAGTGTTTTAAATGACGTGGTTCAACCACTGCATTTTAATGAAGAATGGCTCATCATTCTTTCTCTGCTGCAGCACCTGGTTAAAAATGTCAAGGAATGGAGCCTTCTGACAGGTAATGCCCATGCTCATTTTGATGGCATTTAATGCCTCTTACAAGTGGTTGAAGGACCCCTTACATGTTTTCCTACGTTTCTCTTCTCTTTGGGGTCGTGGTTTGCACTGTAAATTGGAGCTAGAATGAGTTCATTTTGCAAAGGGGAGACACTTTTTCAGCTCTGCAAAGCTTCTGCCAAAATTCCTCCTTGTGTAGATAATTTGTTGCAAGCCCTTGTTGTGGACTCTTTCCATGGTAATGCTAGGCACCTTTTCTTGCCTAACTGGATCACTGTAACTGTACTGTATCAGGATCTGCAGATGTTGATATATGTTCTGTGGATTAAAATCCTTCAATCCCTTCATATGTTTTATGCATTGCTTTCTTGATCTTTCATTACATTTTGAGCATTTGTGCATATTTTGTGTTGTGTTTCCTTATGGATTATGTATTTCATGTAGCATCAGGTGTCTACAACTCCTTTGGTACATCACCTATTAGCATTAGTTCTTTCCTTTTTGCATTTTCTATCCTTGTCCCTTTGGAATTTAGAGTAGATTTAGGATTTTAAACCTATGCAATTGTGTAAGTGAAATAGCTGATCAGAGGAGTTGAGGAACTAGCCTCTAATCTAGAGATTCCTCTTCCATTTTCTGGTGTCCCACCACTTGGGAAGTAGGATTTCAATGTTGTGCAATCACTCTCCCTGGATGCTTAGAAATTTAGATTAGAACTAGAAATCTTTCAACATCCATTAGAGTAGATTGTTGCAGGTAGTTTAGTAGCAAGAATAGCTTTCTCTGGCACGTCTTCTCAAGTGGGACCTTAGAGGTCTTCAACTTTATCTTGGAGATAGGTACCCATGTGTATCCTATTACACCGTGATTCAGCCTTTTGGAGGCACTTGTCAAAAGCACATAGAAGGGTGATGTGATTTGGTGATAACACAACTCATTCTCTAAGTTGCAGACTTGTTTTCCATTCATTTCCATCCATTCTTTTTTCCATCATTTTCATTCTTTTCCATTCCATGAAGTTGTGCAATCATGACTTCATTTCCATCATGGAATTCACATTTACAACAGCAGTATAACACACCTCCAAGATTTTTTACAAATCCTCCAAATCAGCATTTTGATCAAATCCCAAATCAGCATATCTACCCATATGAGTAGTAGTGCTAAAGTCAGTTTGGTTGTGAAGCACATCAATAACAAGGGTACGCATGGTAATGAAGACAATCAAGATGGAAGATGCAGATTTTGTGGAAAAAATCCAAAAGATGGAGGCAAATATGGTGCAATCAAGAGCAAGCAGCTCAAATGAAGGCTTTTATTATTAGTTGCAGGACTCCTTGTCCATGGGGAGGCCCTTTTCCAAGACACTTCAGCCCTCAAGAGAAGTTGGACTTTATGATGAAGATGCTGCCCCAACTTTCACAATGGACAACAGAAATAGAGGCCTATACACTTGGTGTTGAACAACCTTGTCAATGGGTACAGTTCTACACCATCATCTGGTTTTTCTCTTTCCATTACTCAAGTAGCATCATCTCATTTGAAATTTAAAATTCTAAATCCAGTCAATGCTGCCCTAGGAGTTAATTCCATTTCACCACCCCCTAGTCTTCCACCCCATCTCAATTCTTCTTTCCCCTTTCCTTCCAAACAGTCATCCCCTCCACAAGAGCTAACAAAAATACCCTCTCCTCTAAAGAAACAAGAGTTTCTACCTCCTCCACCACCACAAAAAATTGCCAAATCAATTGAGTTACAATCCACTTCTCCTCTTGCATTCCCAAATCCATGTTGGGAGGATAAAAATCAGAATTCCAGTCAAGGAAAACAACAGCAAAAAGAGAAGCCAAACAAAGATGAATAAATTCAAAGTCTGAAGATTTGGGCTCTTAAATTTGGGATGAAAAATATCCCCTTGATGGTTAAGCCTTTAGAAGAGGTTGGAGTTGGAGAACAAGTAGTGGTTAGGACTGATTTTGTGATAGCAGAAGAAGAGTAAAAAGAAGAAGCAGACCAGCATAGTTAGTTTTGCTCAGAAAGTAGTGTCCATGTTGGCACTCTATTTGAAGAAAATGCCGATTCAATTCAAGTTGCACAATCAGCCATGGAGGAAGAAAGCTCAGAAGAAGATCTTGCAGTCCCAACTTGTCCTCTAGAGCAGCAGATTGAAGAGTTTGACTCAACAAACTTCATGCTAGAAGAAGATTTCTATCAAGAACAATATTACCTTCAAGTAGTAGAGGAGGGAGAAGCCACTCCAAATTCAAAAGAAGAGGAGCACATTCTAGCTGTGAAGAAGAAAAGTGTAGATCCAAGGGCTTTGAACACAAGGCAAGCTACAGGAGAACCTTCAGTTCTTCTTTCTACTTCATCCCTCTCGATGTTATAGTGCTGAAGAAGAGTTTGATCTCTCAAACTCAATGTTGGAGGATGAAAGAAACCATGATGATCAAGTTACAGATCAAGAGGACACTAGTGGAGGAAGTTGAGCATTTGTAGCATTGGGACAACAATGAGATAGTGTATCGTTCAAATTTGGAGGACTATTTTGATGAAGAAGAACCGGTTGAGTTTCTACCATTCTCTCTTTCATCTTCCACGTCCCAAATACTTGAGCCTACTGTCATGAAGGAGAGCATTCATTTGCAGCAGCCTGCATCTTATAGCAGCTCTTTGGAACTAAGATTGGAAGATTTTAATCTTTCATGTTCTTCATTGGAAGAAGAGAAAGGGCATAAAGGTTCTACCATTGCTTCTGCACATCACCCACCCAGGAAGGTCTACAAGAAGACTCCATTTTTGGAGTTGAAAATCAGAGCTATGGGCATATCAAACGGATCATACCTTGCCCAATCAGGTATTTTTCTTTATTGGAGCCAAAGGAGAAGTCACAACAAGTCATGCTTGCTTCTAAGCATGAGGATGAGCTACAAAGAACCAAGGATCATATGTCATACCTCTCCAATCCAAATGCAGAACAACTAAAAGAGGTATTGAATTTGCCTTCAGCTGATACCTTGATGATTTGGGTGGAAGACCAGCTTCTTTTTTATTTTCCATTCATCCAATCAGCCATGTTCAATGCAAAATTAGTTGCATGGTTGCCAATTTTGAAGAAAGGAAGTTATTTTGCACAACTAGTACAAGCACGCACACAAGCACACGTACAAGCACGCACACACACACACGCACCTGCAAATGCACACAGACACGGATACACACACGCACACGGATACACACACGCACACACACACACACACCTACACATGCACCTGCACAGGAACACGTACACACGCATCCACACCTGCACAAGCACACAAACAGACAAGCACGCGCACATGCACATGCACGCGTACACGCACTTGTACAACCACACGCACACGCACACGCACATGCACACACACACGTAAATGCACAAGCACACACACGCGCACGCGCACGTGTACACCGACATGAACACACAAGCGCACTCGATCATGTACATGAACTCGAACACGAACACGCACAAGCACACACACACACACACACACACACACACACACACCTCTACACGCACGAGCATGTCTACACGCACATGCACATGAACGCACACACGCACATGCACATGCACATACACACGCACACACATGCACATGCACATGTACCTGCACATGCACATACATGCACACGCACACTCACACTCACACACACACGCATACGCACACGCACACGCACACTCACACACACACGCATACGCACACGCACACGCACACGCACCCGCACCCGCACCCGCACAGGCACTCACACAAGCACGCATGCACATGCACCTGCACAAGCATATGCACACACACACACGCACCCGCAAATAAACAGGTACACGCACATGAACAAGAACATGCACACACACCCGCACACGAACACATACGCGTGCCTGCACACACACACGCACACCCGTGCATGCACACACGCACGCGTACTTGCACACGCACACGTATGCGCACGTGCACACAAACACGCATGCACACACGCACATGTACACGAACTCGCACATGAACATGCACACACACAAGCACATGCACCCACACACGCACCTCTACACGCACGTGCACATCTACACGAACATGTACATGAACCCTTACACGCACACGCACATGCACACACACATGCACCTGGACATGCACACACACCTGCACACGGACATGTAAACGCACATGCACACGCACACACACACACACACGCACACACACGCACACGCATAAATACACGCACACGCACTCACACAAGCATGCATTCAAACGAACCTGCACACGCACACGCACACGAACACACACACGCACACGAACACACACACACACACACACACACACACATGCACACGCACATGCACATACACACGCACATGCACATGCACATGTACACGGATGCGCACCTACACACGCACATGCACACGCAAACACACACACACGCACGCATGCACGCACATGCACACGCACACACACTCACACAAGCACGCATGCACATGCACCTGCACACGCACATGCACACGCAAACGCACACACACTCACACAAGCACGCACGCACATGCACCTGCACACACACACGCACATGCACCCGCACACGAACACATACACACACACAAACACGAAAACACACATGCAACCGCACACGAACACGCACGCGCACACGCACACGCACAAGCATACGCACACAAGCACACGCACAAGCATGTGCACAAACACGCGCACAAGAATGCGTACAAGCACACGCTCACGCACACACACGCACACCCACACACGCACACGCACGTGCACCTACACACGATCACACACACGCACACATGCACGCACACACACAAACATGTGAAAAAGCACACACACAACTATGCGCATACACAAACGCAAACACACACGCACAAGCACATGCACATGCACATGCACGTACACATCCACGCGCACACGAACACGCACACGCGCACACGCACGAGCACAAGCATGGGCACCTGCGCACATAAACGGACACGCACCCGCACTTACACATGCATGTGCACACGTATTCGCACAAGCACACGCACACACACATGCACATGCACACGCACATGCACACACATGCACACGCACACATGCACACACACGCACACGCACACGCACACGCACACATACACGTACATGTACACGAACTCGCACATGAACATGCACACACACACGCACATGCACACGCACACGCACATGCACACGCACCCGCACCCGCACCTCTACACGCACGCACACATCTAAACGAACATATACACGAACCCGCACACGCACACACACACGCACCTGGACATGCACACGCACCTGCACATGCACACGCAAACGCACATGGACATGCACACACATACGAACACGAACACGCACACGCACTCACACAAGCACACACGCACACGAACTTGCACATGCACACGCACACGCACATGCACCCGCACATGAACACACACACACGCACGCGCGCACACACACGCATACCCACATGCACACATGCATGCGCACCTACACACGAACATGCACACAAGCACGCACGCACACAAGGACGCACAGAAGCACGCACACACGCACACGCACATGCACACACACATGCACACGGATACGCACACGCACACAAGCACACACACAAGCACGTGCACACGCACACGTACATGCACACACACACGCACACGCACACACACATGCACCTACACATGCAGCTGCAAATGAACACATACACACACACACGCACCTACACAAGCACACAAACGGACACGCACGTGCACCTGCACATGCACGCGAACACGCACACGCACATGCACACACATGTGTAAATGCACACGCACGCGCACGCGCACGCACACACACGCACCTCTACACACACGCGCACATCTACACGATCATGTACACGAACCCGCACATGCACACACACACGCACACGCACACGCACACGCACATGGACACGCACATGCACATGCAAACGCACACGCACACGCACACGCACAGGCATAGGCACACGCACACGCACTCACACAAGCGCGCACGTACACGAACCTACACACACACACGTACGAGCCCCCGCACACGAACACACACACGCACACGAACATACGCACACACACACATGCACACGCACACACACACGCACACGCACACGCACACGCACCTGCACACGCACACGCACATGCAGATGCGCACACGCACACTTACACACACACACACGCACAAGGACACGCACATGCACATGCGCACATGCATGGGCATGCGCAAACACACACACACGCACACCGACATGCGCACACACATGCGCACCTACACATGAACACGCACACAAGCATGCCCACAAGCATGCACACAAGTATGCGCACACTTACACGCACATGCACACGCATACACACACGCACCTACACATGCACCTGTACACGAACACGCACACGTGCACACGTATCTACACAAGCACACAAATGGACACGCACGCGCACCTGCACATGCACGCGGACACGCACTCGCACAAGCACACGCACACGCACATGCACACACACGCGCGTAAATGCACACGCACATGCGCACGCATAGGCACTCACACGCGCATGCGCACGTGCACATGCACACGAACACGCATGCGCACTTCCACACATACACGAACTCACACACGAACATGCACAAGCACACACACACGTACCTCTACACGCACGCGCATGTCTACATGCACATGCACATGAACCCACACTCGCACACGCACACGCACACACACACGCACACGCACACGCACACGCACATGCACACACACACTCACACAAGCACGCAGGCACATGCCCCTGCACACGCACATGCACAACCACATGCACACGCACCCGAACACGCACTCACACAAGCACACATGCACATGCAGCTGCACACGCACATACACACGCACCTGCACACGCATCCGCAGACAAACACATACACGCACACGAACACAAACACACACATGCACCCACACAAGAACACGCACGCGTACCTGCACATGCACATGCACACGCACTCGCACACACACGCGCAGCTGCACCCGTACATGCACAAGTACACACACACGTACCTCTACACGCACGCGCATGTCTACACGCACATGCACATGAACCCACACACGCACACGCACACACACATGCACACGCACACGCACATGCACCTGCACATGCACACACAAACGCACACACACACACACACACACACACGCACACAAACACGTACGCACATGCACCTGCACATGCACATGCACACGCACCCGCACATGCACTCACAGAAGCACACACGCACATGCAGCTGCACATGCACCCACACACGAACACGTACACACACACGCATATGCACCCGCACACGAACACGCATGCGTACTTGCAGACGCACATGCACACACAATCGCACACCCACGCGAACCCGCACCTGCACACGCACCTGCACACGCACATGCACGCGCATGCACACACGCACGCGTACCTACACACGCACACACACACACGCACCCGCCACCGCACACGCACACGTACACGTACACGCACACGCATGCACACGCACACATGCACGCGTACCTGCAAACACACACGCACACACAGTCGTAGCTGCAAACGCACTCACACAAGCACGCGCACATGCAAATAGATACGCACGCACACCTGCACACGACGCGCACAAGTAAGTGCACGTGCACCCGCACACGCACACACACGCGCACCTGCACACTCACACGCACACACACTTGCACACGCACACACACATGCACAGGCACATGCATATGCACACGCACGCGCACACACGCACACAAACAAGCACGCACACACACACACGAACTTGCATACTCACCCACACACGCACACGCACGAGCACACATACACGTATTCGCACACAAACACGCAATCGCACATGCACGCGCATACACACACGCACCCACACCCGCACCCGCACCAACAAACGCACACACACACACACACACTCATAAGCACATGGACACGCACACGCACACGCATGAACATATGCACACGCACACGCACACACATATGCACATGCACATGCACGCACATACACATGCACACACACACACCTGCACATGCCCACGCACATACGCACGCGCACACACACGCACACACACACGCACCCGCACAAGCACACCGACACACAAACGTACACGCACACGCACACGCACATGCACACACACGCGCACACACACACATGCGCGCGCGCACCTACAAACACACACGCACGAACACACATACACGCACTCGCACACAAGCACACAGTCGTACACGCACCCACACACGCACCCACACACGCACGCACACACGCACACACACACGCATATGCACACACACACACACACACGCACACGCACGCAGACATGCACACTTATACACACAAGCACACGTACACACATACGCACATGCACACGCACACGCACACACGTGCACATACTCACACACAAACGCGCATGCACACACGCGCACGCGCACGCACATGCACACACACACTTATACACACACGCACACGTACACACATATGCACACACACATGCATACTCACCTGCACACGCACATGCATGCGCATACTCACCTGCACCCGCACACGCACAAACACATGCACACACACGCACATACTCACCTGAACACGCACATGCACGTGCATACTCACTTACACACGCACACGCACGCGTACCTGCACACGCAAACACACACGCACACGCACGCACACACGCACACACACGCACATAAGCACACGCACAAGCACGCACACTATAATGCGTACAAGCACGTGAAAATGCACACACACGCACACCCACGTGCGCACACGCACGCGCACCTACACACAAACACACACACGCACACAAGCATGCACGCACATAAGCACGCACACAGGTACACACACAAGCATGTGCAAAAGCACGCACACAAGTATGCGCATACGCAAATGCACACTCACACGCACATGCACAGACACCTACACATCCACCCACGCACGAACACACACACGCGCACATGCACACGCACATGCACCTGCACAAGCATGCGCCCCTGTGCACATAAATGAACACGCACGCGCTTACGCACTCGCACAAGCACACACACACGCACATGCACATGTACACACACGTGCAAATGCACACGCACATGCACACACACACGCACACGCACACGCACACACACACACACACGCACGTACATGCACACACACATGAACACGAACACACACGCGCACATGCACACGTACACGAAGTCGCACATGAACACGCACACGCACACGCACACGTACACGCAGACGCACACGCACACGCACATGCACCTCTACACGCACGCGCACATCTACACGAACATGTACACGAACCCGTACAAGCACATGCACACACACACGCACACGCACACGCACACACACACGCACATACTAACACCCACATGCGCACACGCACACACACACGCACACGAACACACATGCACACAAACATGCACACACACACGCACACGCACATACTCACACCCACATGCGCACATGCATGCGCATCTACACACGAACACGCACATAAGAATGCACGCATAGAGGCACGCACAAAAGCACGCACACAAGCACGTGCACACGCACACGCACATGCACACGCACACGCAAACGAATACTCACACACACACACACAAGCACCTACACATGCACCTGCACACGAACACGTACATGCGCACACAAACCTGCACAAGCACACAAACGGACACGCATACACACATGCACATACACGCGGACAAGCACTTGCACAAGCACACGCACACGCACATGCACACGCACATGCACACGCACACGCACACGCACGCGCACGTGCACGTGCACACGCGCACTCGCACATGTACACGAACTTGAACACGAACACGCACAAGCACACGCACACACACCTCTACACGTATGTGCATGTCTACACGCACATGCACACGCACATACACGCTCATGCACAGGCACACACACGCGCACATGCACACGCACCTGCACATGTACACGCACACA
Organism: Taxus chinensis; assembly: GCA_019776745.2. Lineage (NCBI taxonomy): Eukaryota > Viridiplantae > Streptophyta > Pinopsida > Cupressales > Taxaceae > Taxus > Taxus chinensis. The sequence continues at coordinate 457,872,934 of CM034148.1, forward strand.
CACACGCATACACACCTGCACACACACACACACGCACATACACAAGCACACGCACACGCACACGCACTCACACAAGCACGCACGCACATGCACATGCACATGCACATGCACACACACACGCACACGCACACGCACACACACACGCACACGCACACGCACACGCACCCGCACAGGCACTCACAGAAGCAAGCACAAGCGCAGCACGCACACACGCGCATACGCACACACACACACACAACGCACATGCACGCACATCCACCCAGCACGCACACAGGCACACACACAAGAACATGTGCAAAAGCACGCACACGCAAGTACGCGCATACGCAAATGCACACTCACACGCACAAGCACACGCACATGCACACGCACCCACACATCCACGTACGCACGAACACACACGCGCGCACACACACACGCACATAAATGAACATGCACGCGCTTACGCACTCGCACAAGCACACACACACGCACACGCACATGTACACACACGTGTAAATGCACATGCACACGCACACACACACACACACGCACACGTACATGCACACACACATGCACACGAACACACACGCGCACATGAACACGTACACGAACACGCACACGCACACGCACACGCACCTGCACCTCTACACGCACGTGCACATCTACACGAACATGTACACGAACCCATACAAGCACACGCACATGCACACGCACACACACACGCATCTGGACACACACACACACGCACATGCAGCTACACATGGACACACACAGGCACACACAAACGCACACGCACACGCACACACATACGCACACTCACACACAGTCACAAAAGCATGCACGCACACGAACTTGCACACGCACACGCACATGCACACGAACACACATGCACACAAACATGCACACACACACGCACACGCACATACTCACACCCACATGCGCACACGCATGCACACCTACACACGAACACGCACATAAGCACGCACGCACAGAGGCACGCACAAAAGCACGCACACAAGCACGCGCACATGCACACGCACATGCACACGCACACGCACACGAATACTCACACGCACACACACAAGCACCTACACATGCACCTGCACACGAACACGTACATGCGCACACGCACCTGCACAAGCACACAAACAGACACGCATGCACACATGCACAAACACGCGGACAAGTACTTGCACAAGCACACGCACATGCACATGCACACGTACACGCACGCGCACGTGCACATGCACACGCGCACTCGCACACATACACGAACTTGAACACGAACACGCACAAGCACACGCACACACACCTCTACACGCATGCACATGTCTACACGCACATGCACACGCACATACACGCTCATGCACAGGCACACGCACATGCACACGCACACGCACATGCACATGCACACACACACGCACATGCACACACACTTGCACATGTACACGCACACACACGCATACGCACATGCACACGCACACGCACATGCACACGCACATGCACACACACTCACACAAGCACGCACACACATGCACCTACACACGCACATGCACACTCACACGCACACGCGCACGCACATGCACACGCACATGCACACGCACCTGCACATGTACATGCACACACACACGCATACGCACCTGCACACGCACACGCACGTGCACACACACACGCACATGCACACGCACACGCACTCACACAAGCACACACGCACACGCACCTGCACACGCACACGCACACACACACACTCATGTGCACGCGCACACGCACACGCACACGCACACGCACACGCACACGCACCCGCACAGGCACTCACACAAGCAAGCACGCACATGCACCTACACATGCACATGCACATGCACCCACACACGAACATGTACACGTACACGCACACGAACCTGCACACGAACATGCACGCGTACCTGCACATGCACATGCACACACACTCGCACACACATGCGCACCCACGTATGCACATGCACACATACACGCATGCACACGCACGCATACCTCCACATGCACATGCACACGCACGCACGCACACGCACATGCACACACACCTCTACACGCATTCACACATCTACACGAACATGTACACGAACCTTCACACGCACATGCACACGCACCTGGACATGCACACACCTAGACACGCACACGTACATGCACATACAAATGCACACACACACACACGCACTCACACAAGCACACACACATACGAACCTGCACACACACGAGCACCCGCACACGAACACACACACACACACACACACACACACACACACACACACACACACACACACACGAACACACACACACACATGCACACGCACACACACACGCACACGATCACACACACGCACACGCACACGCACATGCACACACACGCGCACACACACACGCACATGCACACGCGCACACGAACACACACGCACACGCACACATGCACACACACACGCACAAACAAACGCACACGAACACACACATACACACGCACACACATGCACACATGCACACGCACACACACGCGCACACGCACGCGCATGCAAAAATGCACACACACGCACACACACAAGCACGCACGCACAAAATCACGCCCACAAGAACGCACACACTTACACACACATGCACACGTACACGAACTCGCATATGAACACACGCATGCACACGCACCTCTACACAGACACGCACATCTACATGAACATGTACACGAATGCGCACACGCACACGCACACGCACACGTACCTGGACACGCACACACACACACACACGCACCTGCACATAGACATACAAATGGACACGCACACGCATATGAAAATGCACATGCACTCACACAAGCACGCACGCACACGAACCTGCACACGCACGAGCACCTGCACACAAACACGAACACACACGAACATGCACACACACACGCATACGCACACATACACGCACACGCACACGCACACGCACATGCACACTTACACAAACACGCACACACACACACGCACACACACACATGCGCACCTACACACAAACACGCACACAAGCATGCACGCACACAAGGATGCCCACAAGAACGCTCACACTTACACACACATGCACACATACACGCACACGCATACGCACACACACACACGTACCTACACATGCACTTGCACACGAACACGCACACGTGCACACATACCTACACAAGCACACGCACTCGCACAAGCACACGCACACAACATGCACACACACACATGTGCACACACACACGCTCACGCACACGCGTACGTGTAAATACACACGCACATGCACATGCATAGGCACTCGCACGCGCGCATGCACATTCACACGAACATGCATACGCACTCGCACATTTACAAGAACTCGCACACGAACACGCACAAGCACACGCACACGTACCTCTACACGCACGCGCATGTCTACACGCACATGCACATGGACCCAAACACGCACATGCGCACGCACACACACATGCACCTGCACATGCACACGCACACGCACTTGCACATGCACATGCACACACACACGCACACGCACACGCACATGCACACGCACACGCACACGCACACACACACACACACATGAACACACACACACACACACACTCATAAGCACATGGACACGCACACGCACACGCATGCACACATGCACACGCACATGCACACACATATGCACATGCACACGCACGCACATACACACGCACACACACATGCACATGCACACGCACACGCACACGCATGCACACGCACACACACACGCACACACACCATGCACACGCACATGCACCATGCACATGCAAACACGCACACACACACGCAACGCACGTACACACACACGCACACACACACGCACGAACACACATACACGCACTCGCACATGCACTCACACACAAACACGTAGTCGTACACGCACCCGCACCTGCACCCACACACGCACGCATGCACACACACACACACAAGCACACACATGCAGACACGCACACGCACATGCACATGCACACATATACACACACGCACACATACACACATACACACATGCACACGCGTGCACATACTCACACGCACACGCACATGCACACACGCGCTCACATGCACACACACATGCACACTAGCACACGCACATGCGCACGCACACCGACATGCAAATGCACATGCAAACACACACACACACACACACACACACACACACTCAAACGCACACAAACACACACACACGGACGAGCACACATACACGCACTCACACACAGACACGCAGTTGCACATGCAGTCGCACACGCTCACGCACATGCACATGCATCCGCAACCACACCCGCACCTGCACATACACACACACACGCACACACACAAGCATGTGCAAAAGCACGCACACGCACACGAACACGCACACGCACACGAACACACACACACACACACACACACACGCACATGCACACGCACATGCACATGCACATGTACACGGATGCGCACCTACACACGCACATGCACACGCAAACACACACGCACGCACGCACGCATGCACATGCACACGCACACACACTCACACAAGCACGCATGCACATGCACCTGCACACGCAAACGCACACACACTCACACAAGCACACACGCACATGCACCTACACATGCACACGCACTCGCACACGAACACATACACACACACAAACACACATGCACACAAACACACATGCACACGCACACGAACACACACACGCACACTACACACGCACACACACACGCACACATACGCACATGAACACATGCACGTGCACAGGCACGCACACGCACATGCACAAGCATACGCACACAAGCACACGCACAAGTGCACAAACACGCGCACAAGAATGCGTACAAGCACACGCTCACGCACACACACGCACACCCACACACACACACGCACGTGCACCTACACACGATCACACACACGCATGTGCACATGCACGTGCACACACACAAACATGTGAGAATGCACACACACAACTATGCGCATACACAAACGCAAACACACACGCACAAGCACATGCACATGCACATGCACGTACACATCCACGCGCACACGAACACGCACACGCGCACGCGCACGATACACAAGCATGGTCACCTGTACGCACATATGCACACGGACACGTACCCGCACTTACACATGCATGTGCACACGTATTCGCACAAGCACATGCACACACACATGCATATGCACACACACATGCACACGCACACGCACATGCACACGCACACATACACGTACATGTACACGAACTCGCACATGAACATGCACACGCACACGCACACACACACGCACACGCACATGCACACGCACCCGCACTCGCACCTCTACACGCACGCGCACATCTAAACGAACATATACACGAACCCGCACACGCACACACACACGCACCTGGACATGCACACGCAAATGCACATGGACATGCACACACATACGAACACGAACACGCACACGGACTCACACAAGCACGCATGCACACGAACTTGCACATGCACACGCACGCGCACATGCACCCGCACATGAACACACACACATGCATGCGCGCACACACACGCATACCCACATGCACACATGCATGCGCACCTACACAGGAACATGCACACAAGCACGCACGCACACAAGGATGCACAAAAGCACGCACACACGCACACGCACATGCACACACACATGCACACGGATACGCACACGCACACAAGCACACACACAAGCACGTGCACACGCACACGTACATGCACACGGATACGCACACGCACACACACATGCACCTACACATGCAGCTGCAAATGAACACATACACACACACACGCACCTACACAAGCACACAAACGGACACGCACGTGCACCTGCACATGCACGCGAACACGCACACGCACATGCACACACATGTGTAAATGCACACGCACGCGCACGCACACGCACACACACGCACACACACACGCACACGCACATCTACACGAACCCGCACATGCATGCGCACACACACGCACACGCACACGCACACGCACACGCACACGCACTTGCACATGGACACGCACATGCACATGCAAACACACACGCACACGCACACGCACAGGCATAGGCACACGCACACGCACACACAAATGCACACGCACATGCACACACATATGCACATGCTCATACACGAACCTACACACACACACACACACGTACGAGCCCCCGCACACGAACACACACACGCACACGAACATGCGCACACACACACACATGCACACGCACACACACACACACACACACATGCACACGCACACGCACCTGCACACGCACACGCACATGCAGATGCACACACGCACACTTACACACACACGCACACGCACAAGGACACGCACATGCACATGCACACACGCATGGGCATGCGCAAACACACACTCACACACACCGACATGCGCACACACATGCGCACCTACACATGAACACGCACACAAGCATGCCCACAAGCATGCACACAAGTATGCGCACACTTACACGCACATGGACACGCATACACACACGCACCTACACATGCACCTGTACACGACCACGCGCACGTGCACACGTACCTGTACAATGCACATGCAAATGGACACGCACGCACACCACACACACACTCACACTCAAACACACACAAACACACACACATGCACGAGCACACATACACGCACTCACACGCAGACACGCAGTTGCACATGCAGTCGCACACGCGCACGCACGTGCACATGCATCACGCAACACGCATGCGCACTTCTGCACATACACACGACACACACACACGCACAACATGCACATGAGCACACATACACGCACTCTACACGCACACGCATGCGCATGCACATGCACATGCACCCGCACACGCACACGCACACCCGCACACACAAACGCACACGCACACACACATGCACACACACACGCACACGCACACGCACACGCACACACACACACACATGCACACAGGCACATGAACTCTACCACACACGCACACATACACACATACACACACGCACGCGCATACTCACCTGCACACGCACATGCATGCACATACATCATCTGCACCCGCACACGCACACACACACATATGCACACACACACGCATACTCACCTACACATGTACACGCATGTGCATACTCACCTACACACACACACGCATGTGCACCTGCACATGCACACCCAAATGTGCACATGCACGTGCACCAAGAATGCGTAGTGGGCGTGCACCTACACAAGAACACACACACACACACACATACGCACATGGACACGCACACAAACATGCACACGCACACTTATACATACACGCACACGTACACACATATGCACACGCACATGCATACTCACCTGCACACGCACATGCATGCGCATACTCACCTGCACCCGCACATGCACACGCACATGCACGAGCATACTCACCTGAACACGCACATGCACGTACGCACACTGCACTTACATGCACATGCACACGCACGCGTACATGCACATGCACACACACACGCACATGCACGCTGACATGCTCACACACACGCACAGAAGCACACGCACAAGCACGCGCACAAACACGCACACTATAATGCGTACAAGCATGTGAAAATGCACACACACGCACACCCACATGCGGACATGCACGCGTACCTGCACACGAACACACACACGCACACAAGCACGCACACAGGAACACACACAAGCATGTGTAAAAGAACGCACACAAGTACGCGCATACGCAAATGCACACCCACACGCACAAGCACACGCACATGCACATGCATCTACACATCCACCCACGCACGAACACACGCACATGCACATGCACACGCACCTGCACAAGCATTCGCACCTGTGCACATAAATGAACACACACGCGCTTACACAATCGCACAAGCACACACACACACACACGCACATGTACACACACGTGCAAATGCACATGCACACGCACACGCACACGCACCCGCATCTCTACACGCATGCGCACATCTACACGAACATGTACACGAACCCGCACAAGCACACGCACACGCACACGCACCCACACACGCACCTGGACACACACACACACGCACGCACGCACCTGGACACACACACACACACACACGCACGCACCTGCACATGGACACACACATGCACACACAAACGCACACGCACACATACACACATAGTCACACGCACACACAGTCACAAAAGCACGCACGCACATGAACTTGCACACGCACATGAATACACATGCACACAAACATGCACACACACACGCACACGCACATACTCACACCCACATGCGCACACGCATGCGCACCTACACACTAACACGGACATAACCACGCATGCACAGAAGCACGCACACAAGCACATGCACACGCACACACACACGCATACGCACCTGCACATGCACACGCACACGCACACGCACACGCAATTACACAAGCATGCACGCACGCACATGCACCTACACAAGCAAGCGCACATGCCCACGCACATGCACCCGCATAGGCACTCACACAAGCAAGCACGCACATGCACCTACACATGCACATTCACACGCACCCACACACGAACATGTACACGCACACGCACACGAACCTCCACACGAACACGCACGCGTACCTGCACATGCACATGCACACGCACTCGCACACACATGCGCACCCGCGCATGCACACGCACACACACACACATGCACACGCACACACGCACGTGTACCGCCACATGCACATGCACACGCACGCACACACATATACGTGCACACGCACACACACGAGCACGTACACCTTTACGTGCACACGCACACGAACACGCACGCACACATGCACACATACATGAACTCAGACATGAACACACACATGCACACGCATTCGCACACACACCTCTACACACACGCACACATCTACACGAACATGTACACGAACCTTCACACGCACACGCACACGCACCTGGACATGCACACACACCTGGACACGCACACGTACCTGCACATGGACACACACATGCACATATAAACGCGCGCGCACACACACACGCGCACACATACGCACACGCACACGCACTCATACAAGCACACACACACACACACGAGCACCCGCACACGAACAAACACACGCACATAAACACACACACACACACACGCACACACACGCACGCACACACACACACACACGCACACGATCACACACACGCACACACACACACACACGCACACACACGCAGACACGCACACGCACATGAAAACACGCACACGAACACACAGGCACACACAAACACACACAGACACACACACACACACACACACACGCACATGCCCACGCACAAACACACGCACATGAACACACACATGCACACGCACACACATGCACACACGCACACACACACACACACACATGCACAAACACGCGCATGCACAAACGCACACCCACATACGCACCTACACACAAACACGCACACAAGCACGCACGCACTAAATCACGCCCACAAGCACGCACACATTTACACACACATGCACACGTACACGAACTTGCACATGAACACGCACACGCACATGCACCTCTACACATATGCGCACATCTACATGAACATGTACATGAACGCGCACACGCACATGCACACACACACGCACCTGCACATGGACATACAAATGCACACGCACATGCATCTGCAAATGCACATGCACTCACACAAGCATGCACACACACGTACCTGTACACGCACGAGCACCCATACACGAACACGAACACACACACGAACATGCACACACACACACACGTACACGCACACGCACATGCACACTCACACGCACACTCACACACGCACGCACACACACACATGCACACGCACACATGCGCACCTACACACAAACATGCACACAAGCACGCACGCACACAAGGATGCCCACAAGCACGCACACACTTACACACACATGCACACATACACGCACACGCATATGCACAGACACACACGTACCTACACATGCACCTGCACACGAACACGCACACGCGCACACATACCTACACAAGCACACGCACTCGCACAATCACAAGCACACACACACGCACACACACACGCTCACGCAGACGCACACGCGTACGCCTAAATACACACGCACACGCGCATGCACAGGCACTCGCACGTGTGCGTGCACATTCACACGAACACACATATGCACTCCCACATGTACAAGAACTCACACACGAACATGCACAAGCACACGCACACGTACCTCTACACACACGCGCATGTCTACACGCACATGCACATGGACCCAAACACGCAAAAGCACACGTACACGCACATGCACCTGCACATGCACACACACAAGCATGCGCACACGCACACGCACTTGCACATGCACACACACACACACACACGCAAACGCACATGCACATGCACGCACACACACACACACACGCACACGCACGCACACACACACGCACGCACATACACACGCACACACACGCACCTGCACATGCCCACGCACATGCGCACGTGCACACACACGCACACACACGCGCATCCGTGTAGGCACACCGACACACAAACGTACACACACACGCGCACACACACACACACACACGTGCGCACACCCACACACGCACACGCACGAACACACATACACGCACTCGCACATGCACTCGCACAGAAACACTCAGTCGTAAATGCACCCGCACCCGCACCCACACACGCACGTACGCAGACACAGACACGCATATGCACACACACACACGCACACGCGTGCACATACTCACATGCACACACGCATGCACACACGCGTATGCGCACACACGCACACACACACATGCGCATCAGCACACGCGCATGCGCACACACACCAACACATAAATGCACATGCAAACACACACACACACACTCACACTCAAACACGCACACACACACACGCGCACGAGCACACATACACGCACTCACACACAGACACACAGTTGCACATGCAGTCGCACACGCACACACACACGCACATGCATCTGCAACCACACCCACACCTGCACATACACACACACACGCACACGCACGCGCACGAGCACACATACACGCACTCGCACATGTACACGCGCGCGCACACGCACGTGCACCCGCACACGCACACGCACTCACCCGCACACACACACGCACACACATATGCACACGGTCACACACACAAACACGCACATGCACACACACACACACACCTATACACACACGCACACATACACACATATGCACATGCACCCGCATACTCACCTGCACACGCACATGGATGCGCATACTCACCTGCCCCCGCACAAGCGCACACACACACACATGCACACGCACATGCATACTAACCTACACATGCACATGCACGTGAATACTCACCTTCACACGCACACGCATGCACACTTGCACACACACACACACGCACACCCACACGCGCACGTGCACGTGCACCAAGAATGCGTAGTGCGCCTGCACCTACACACGAACACACACACACACACACACACACATACGCACATGGACATGCACACAAACACGCACACGTACACACACACACACACACATGCACACGCACACTTATACACATATGCACACATACACACATATGCACACACACAAGCATACTCACCTACACACGCACATGCATGCGCATACTCACCTACACCCGCACACGCACAAACACATGCACATGCACACACACAAGCATACTCACTTGAACACGCACATCCACGTGCATACTCACTTACACACACACATGCACGTGCACAAACACGTGCACTATAATGCGTACAAGCACGTGTAAATGCACACACACGCACACCCACATGCACACACGCACGCGGACCTACACACGAAGACACACATGCACACAAGCATGCACACAGGAACACACACAAGCATGTGCAAAAGCACACACACAAGTACGCACATATGCAAATGCACACTCACACGGACAAGCACACGCACATGCACATGCACCTACACATCCACCCACGCACGAACACACACACGGGCACACGCACACACACACACACGCACACGCACACACACGCGCACACACACATGCACATGAACACACACGCGCACATGCACACGTACATGAACACGCGCACACACACGCACCCCCACCTCTACACGCACGCACACATCTACACAAACATGTACACGAATCCGCACAAGCACACGCACACGTACATGCACGGACACACGCACCTGGACACGCACACACACACGCACACGCACCTGCACATGGACACACACATGCACACGCAAACGCACACACACACTCACACATATACGCACATGCACACACAGTCACAAAAGCACACATACACACAAACTTGCACACGCACACGCACACGCACACGTAGACGAACACACATGCACACAAACATGCACACACACACGCACATGCACATAATCACACCCACATGCTCACACGCATGCGCACCTACACACGAACACACACATAAGCACGCACAAACAGAAGCACGCACACAAGCACGCGCACATGCACACGCACACGCACACGCACACGCACACAAATACTCACACGCACACACACAAGCACCTATACATGCACTTGCACACGAACACGTACATGCGCACACGCACCTACACAAGCACACAAACGGACATGCATGCGCACATGCACATACACGCGGACAAGCACTTGCACAAGCACATGCACATGAACACGCACACGCACACACACACACATGTAAACGCATACGCACAGGCACACGCACGCGCACGTGCATGTGCACACGCACATGAACACGCACGCACACTCGCACTCGCACACGAACACGCACAAGCACACGCACATGCACACGCACGCGCATGCACACACACACACGCACCTCTACACACACGCGCACATCTACACGATCATGTACACGAACCCGCACATGCACACACACACGCACACGCACACGCACACGCACTTGCACATGGACATGCACATGCACATGCAAACGCACACGCACACGCACACGCACAGGCATAGGCACACGCACACGCACTCACACAAGCACGCACATACATGAACCTACACACACACACACGTACGAGCCCCCGCACACGAATACACACACGCACACGAACATGCGCACACACACGCACATGCACACGCACACACACACGCACACATACACGCACACGCACATGCACACGCACCTGCACATGCACACACACACAAGCACACGCACATGCAGATGCGCACACACACACTTACACACACACGCACACGCATAAGGACATGCACATGCACATGCGCACACGCATGGGCATGCGCAAACGCACACACACGCACACCCACATGCGCACACACATGCGCACCTAAACATGAACACGCACACAAGCACGCACGCACACAAGCACGCCCACAAGCATGCACACAAGTATGCGCACACTTACACGCACATGCACACGCACACGCACACGCATACACACACGCACCTACACATGCACCTGTACACGAACACGCACACGCGCACACGTACCTACACAAGCACACAAACGGACACGCACGCGCACCTGCACATGCACGCAGACACGCACTCGGACAAGCAAATGCACACGCACACGCACACACACGCGAGTAAATGCACACGCACATGTGCATGCATAGGCACTCACACGCACATGCGCACGTGCACATGCACACGAACACGCATGCGCACTTGCACACATACACGAACTCACACACGAACATGCACAAGCAGACACACACGTACCTCTACACGCATGCGCATGTCTACATGCACATGCACATGAACCCACACTCGCACACGCACACACACACGCACACGTACACGCACACGCACACGCACACGCACACACAAGCACACAGGCACATGCACCTGCACAGGCACATGCACAACCACACACACACGCACCCGAACACGCACTCACACAAGCACACATGCACATGCAGCTGCACATGCACCAGCACATGCATCCGCAGACAAACACATACACGCACACGAACACAAACACGTAAATGCACCCGCACAAGAACACGCACGTGTACCTACACATGCACATGCACACGCACTCGCACAGACATGGGCAGCTGCACCCGCACACGTACAAGTACACACACATGTACCTCTACACACACGTGCATGTCTACACGCACATGCACATGAACCCGCACACGCAAACGCACACGCACATGCACACGCACACGCACATGCACACACACACGCACACGCACACGCACACGAACACACACACACGCACACACACGCACACAAGCACGCACGCACATGCACCTGCACATGCACATGCACACGCACCCGCACATGCACTCACAGAAGCACACACGCACATGGAGCTGCACACGCACCCACACAGGAACACGTACACACACACGCACATACACCTGCACACGAACACGCATGCGTACTTGCAGACGCAGATGCACACACAATCACACACACACGGAAACCCGCACCCGCACACACACATGCACGCGCATGCACACACGCACGCGTACCTACACATGCACACGCACACACACTCACACACACACGCACCCGCCACCACACACGCACACGTACACGTACACGCACACGTACACATGCACGCGTACCTGCAAACACACACACACACGTAGTCGTAGCTGCAAACGCACTCACACAAGCACGTGCACATGCAAATAGACATGCACGCACACCTGCACACGACGCGCAGACCTGCACACGACGCGCACAAGTAAGTGCACGCACACCCGCACACGCACACACACGCGCACCTGCACACTCACACGCACACACACTCGCACAGGCACATGCACATGCACACGCACGCGCACACACGCACGTAAACAAGCACCCACACACGCACATGAACTTGCACACTCACCCACACACGCACACGCACGAGCACACATATACGTATTCACACACAAACACGCAATCGCACATGCACGCGCACACACACATGTACCCACACCCGCACCCACACCAACAAACGCACTCAAACACACGCGCGCACACGCACACACACACTCATAAGCACATGGACATGCACACGCACACGCATGAACATACGCACACGCACACGCACACACATATGCACATGCACATGCACGCACATAAACATGCACACACACGCACCTACACATGCCAACGCACATACGCACGTGCACACACACGCACAGACACGCGCACCCACATAGGCACACCGACACACAAACATACACACACACGCACATGCACACGCACACACACGCGCGCACACACACACACACGCGCGCGCGCACCTGCAAACACACACGCACGAACACACATACACGCACTTGCACATGCACTCGCACACAAACACACAGTCGTACACGCACCCACACTCGCAGCCACACACGCACGCACACACACACACACACGCATATGCACACACACACACACACGCACACGCACACAGACATGCACACGCACATGCACACCTATAAACACAAGCACGCGTACACACATACACACATGCACACACATGCACATACTCACACGCAAACGCGCATGCACACATGCGCACGCGCACGCACTTACACACACACACACACACTTATACACACACATACAAGTACACACATATGCACACGCACATGCATACTCACCTGCACACGCACATGCATGATCATACTCACCTGCACCCGCACACGCATAAACACATGCACACGCACGCACATACTCACCTGAACATGCACATGCACGTGCATACTCACTTACACACGCACACACACGCGTACCTGCAAACGCACACACACACGCACACGCACGCGCACATGCACACACACGCACATAAGCACACGCACAAGCACACACACTATAATGCGTACAAGCACGTGAAAATGCACACACACGCACACCTACGTGCGCACACGCACACGCACCTACACACGAACACACACACGCACACAAGTATGCACGCACATAAGCACGCACACAGGCACACACACAAGCATGTGCAAAAGCACGCACACAAGTACACGCATACGCAAATGCACACTCACACGCACAAGCACACGCACATGCACACACACCTACACATCCACCCATGCACGAACACACACACGCGGACACGCACATGCACACGCACCTTCACAAGCATGCGCCCCTATGCACATAAATGAACACGCACACGCTTATGCACTCGCACAAGCACACACACACGCACATGCACATGTACACACACGTGCAAATGCACACGCACATGCACACACACACGCACACGCACACGCACACACACACGTACACGTACATGCACACACACATGCACACGAACAAACACGCGCACATGCACACATACACGAACTCGCACATGAACACACACACGCACACGCACAAGTACATGCACACGCACACGCACACGCAACGCACCCGCACCTCTACACGCACGCGCACATCTACATGAACATGTACACGAACCCGTACAAGCACACGCACACACACACGCACATGCACCTGCACATGGACACACACATGCACACACAAATGCACACGCACACGCACACACATACGCACACTCACACACAGTCACAAAAGCACGCACGCACACGAACTTGCACATGCACACGCACACGCACACGCACATGAACACACATACACACAAACATGCACACACACACGCACACGCACATACTCACACCCACATGCGCACACACACACACACACGCACACGAACACACATACAGAAAAACATGCACACACACACGCACACGCATATACTCACACCCACATGCGCACACGCATGCGCATCTACACACGAACACGCACAAAGGCACGCACAAAAGCACGCACAGAAGCACGCGCACACGCACACGCACGTGCACACGTACACGCACACGAATACTCACATGCACACACACAAGCACCTACACATGCACCTGCACACGAACACGTACATGCGCACACGCACCTGCACAAGCACACAAACGGACAAGCATGCACACATGCACATACACGCGGACAAGCACTTGCACAAGCACACGCACATGCACACGCACACACACATGCACACGCACGCGCACGCGCACGTGCACGTGCACACACACACTCGCACACGTACACGAACTTGAACATGAACACCCACAAGCACACGCACACACACCTCTACACGCATGCGCATGTCTACACGCACATGCACACGCTCATACATGCTCATGCACAGGCACACACACATGCAAATGCACACACACGCGCAGATGCACATGCACCTGCACATTTACACGCACACACACACGCATACGCACCTGCACATGCGCACGCACACGCACACGCACTCACACAAGCACGCACGCACATGCACCTGCACATGCACACACACACGCACATGCACAGGCACTCAAACAAGCAAGCACGCGCACCTACACACGAACACACACACACACAAGCATGCACGCACATAAGCACGCACACAGGCACACACATAAGCATGTGCAAAAGCACGCACACAAGTACATTCATACGTAAATGCACACTCACACGCACAAGCACACGCACATGCACACGCACCTACACATCCACCCACGCACGAACACACACACACGCACCTGCACAAGCATAAGCATGCGCACCTGTGCACATAAATGAACATGCACGCGCTTACGCACTCGCACAAGCACACACACATGCACATGCACATGTACACACACGTGTAAATGCACATGCACACACACACGCACACGCACACGCGCACACACACACACACACGCGCGTGCGCACACGTACTTGCACACACACATGCACACGTACACGAACTCGCACATGAATACGCACACGCACACGCACACGTACACGCACACGCACATGCAAACGCACACACACACGCACACGCACCTGCACCTCTACATGCACGCGCACACACACACACACACACGCATCTGGAGATGCACACACACGCACATGCAGCTACACATGGACACACACATGCACACACAAATGCACATGCACACGCACACACATACGAACACTCACACACAGTCACAAAAGCACGCACGCACACTAACTTGCACACGCACACGCACACGCACACGAACACACATGCACACAAACATGCACACATGCACATACACGCGGACAAGCACTTACACAAGCACACGCACACGCACATGCACACGCACACGCACGCGCACGTGCACGTGCACACGCACACTCGCACACATACACGAACTTGAACGCACCTGCACAAGCACACAAACGGACAAGCATGCACACATGCACATACACGCGGACAAGCACTTACACAAACACGCACAAGCACACACACACACACACACCTCTACACGCATGCGCATGTCTACACGCACATGCACACGCACATACATGCTCATGCACAGGCACACACACATGCAAATGCACACACACGCGCAGATGCACACGCACCTGCACATGTACACGCACACACACACGCATACGCACCTGCACACGCACACGCACTCACACAAGCACGCACGCACATGCACCTGCACATGCACACGCACACGCACACGTATACCTACACGCGCATGCACACACACACGCACACGCACACGCACATGCACCCGCACAGGCACTCAAACAAGAAAGCACGTGCACCTACACACGAACACATACACACACACAAGCATGCACACACATAAGCACACACACAGGCACACACACAAGCATGTGCAAAAGCACGCACACAAGTACGTGCATACACAAATGCACACTTACATGCACATGCACACGCACCTACACATCCACCCACGCACGAACACACACACACGGACACGCACACGCACACGCACCTGCACAAGCATAAGCATGTGCACCTGTGCACATAAATGAACACGCACGCGCTTACGCACTCACACAAGCACACACACATGCACATGCACATGTACACACACGTGTAAATGCACATGCACACGCACACACACACGCACACGCGCGCACACACACACACACACACACACACACACACACACACACACACGCCCACGTACTTGCACACACACATGCACACGAACACACACGCGCACATGCACACGTACACGAACTCGCACATGAATATGCACACGCACACGCACACGTACACGCACACGCACACGCACACGAAAACGCACACACACACGCACATGCACCTGCACCTCTACACGCACGCACACATCTACACGAACCCGTACAAGCACACGCACACTCACATGCATTTGGAGACGCACACACACGCACATGCAGCTACACATGGACACACACATGCACACACAAACGCACACGCACACGCACACACATACGAACACTCACACACAGTCACAAAAGCACGCACGCACACTAACTTGCACACGCACACGCACACGCACACGAACACACATGCACACAAACATGCACACACACACGCACACGCACATACTCACACCCACATGCGCACACGCATGCGCACCTACACACGAACACGCACATAAGCACGCACGCATAGAGGCACGGACAAAAGCACCCACACAAGCACGCGCACATGCATACGCACATGCACACGAATACTCACATGCACACACACAAGCACCTACACATGCACCTAAACACGAACACGTACATGCGGACATGTACCTGCACAAGCACACAAATAGACACGATGCACACATGCACATACACGCGGACAAGCACTTGCACAAGCACATGCACATGCACATGCACACGCACACGCACATGCACACGCACACGCACGCGCACTCGCACACGTACATGAACTTGAACACGAATACGCACAAGCACACGCACACACACCTCTACACGCATGCGCATGTCTACACGCACATGCACACGCACATACACGCTCATGCACACGCACACGCACACGCACATGCACATGCACATGCACATGCACACACGCGCGCACATGCACACGCACCTGCACATGTACACACACACACACACGCATACGCACCTGCACACGCACACGCACATGCACCTGCTCACGCACACACACACGCACACCCAAACGCACACGCACACACACATGCGCACGCACATGCACACGCACATGTACACGCACCTGCACATGTACACGCACACCCACACGCATACACACCTGCACACGCACATGCACATGCACACACACACGCACTCACACAAGCACGCACGCACATGCATCTGCACACGCACACGCACACGCGCATGCGCACGCGCACGCACACGCACATGCACACACACACGCACATGCACCCGCACAGGCAGTCACACAAGCAAGCACCACATGCACCTGAACATGCACATGCACACGCACCCACACATGAACATGTACACGTACATGCACATGAACCTCCACACGAACATGCACGCATACCTGCACATGCACATGCACACACACTCGCACACACATGCGCACCCACTTATGCACACGCACACATACACGCATGCACACTCACGCATACCTCCACATGCATATGCACACGCACGCACGCACACATACCTACACACGCACACACACGCGCACGTCCACCTATACGTGCACATGCACACGAACACGCACGCACACATGCAAACGTACATGAACTCACACATTAACACACGCACATGCACACACACCTCTACACGCACGCACACATCTACACGAACATGTACATGAACCTTCACACGCACACGCACACGCACCTGGACATGCACACACCTAGACACGCACATGTACATGCACATGGACATGCACATGCACATATAAATGCACACACACACACAAACATGCACACGCACTCACACAAGCACACACACACACACGAACCTGCACACACACGAGCACCCGCACACGAACACGCACACACACACACACACACATGCACACGCACACGCACACGCACACACACGCGCACATGATCACACACATGCACATGCACAGACACACACACACACACGTGTGCGCACACACACACGCACATGCACACACGCACATGAACACACACGCACACACGAACACACACGCACACATGGACACACACAAACACACTCGCACACAAAAACAAACGCACACGAACACACACACACACACACGCACACACATGCACACACGCTCACACGCACGCGCATGCACAAATGCACACACATTCGCACCTACACACAAACACGCACACAAGCACGCTTGCACAAAATCACGCCCACAAGAATGCACACACTTACACACACATGCACACGTACACGAACTCGTACATGAACACGCACACGCACACACACCTCTACACAGAATCGAACATCTACATGAACGTGTACACTAACGCACACACGCACACGCACACACACACGTACCTGGACACACACACACACACACACGCACACCTGCACATAGACATACAAATGCACATGCACACGCATATGAAAATGCACATGCACTCACACAAGCACGCATGCACACAAACCGGCACATGCACAAGCACCTGCACACAAACACGAACACACACGAACATGCACACACACACGCACACACACACATACACGCACACGCACACACACGCGCACATGCACAGACACACACACACACGTGTGCGCACACACACACGCACATGCACACACGCACATGAACACACACGCACACACGAACACACACGCACACATGGACACACACAAACACACTCGCACACAAAAACAAACGCACACAAACACACACACACACACACACGCACACACATGCACACACGCGCACACGCACGCGCATGCACAAATGCACACACATTCGCACCTACACACAAACACGCACACAAGCACGCTTGCACAAAATCACGCCCACAAGAATGCACACACTTACACACACATGCACACGTACACGAACTCGTACATGAACACGCACACGCACACACACCTCTACACAGAATCGAACATCTACATGAACATGTACACTAACGCACACACGCACACGCACACACACACGTACCTGGACACACACACACACACACGCACACCTGCACATAGACATACAAATGCACATGCACACGCATATGAAAATGCACATGCACTCACACAAGCACGCATGCACACAAACCTGCACATGCACAAGCACCTGCACACAAACACGAACACACACGAACATGCACACACACACGCACACACACACATACACGCACACGCACACGCACACGCACATGCACACTCACACACACACGCACACACACACACGCACACGCACACATGCGCAGCTACACACAAACACTCACACAAGCACGCACGCACACAAGGATGCCCACAAGAACGCGCACACTTACACACACATGCACACATACATGCACACGCATACGCACACACAAACACGTACCTCCACATGCACCTGCACACGAACACACACACGTGCACACATACCTACACAAGCACATGCACTCGCACAAGCACACGCACAAACACATGCACACACACACGCACGTGCACACACACATGCTCATACACACGTGTATGCGTAAATACACACGCACACGCACATGCACAGGCACTCGTACGCGCGCGTGCACATTCACACGAACACGCATACGCACTCGCACATGTACAAGAACTCGCACATGAACACGCACAAGCACACGCACACGTACCTCTACACGCACGCGCATGTCTACACGCACATGCACATGGACCCAAACACAAACATGCACACGGACACGCACATGCACCTGCACATGCACACACACAAGCACGTGCACACGCACACACACCTGCACATGCACACGCACCCACACACACACGCACACGCACATGCACACGCACACGCACGCACACACACACACACACGAACACGCACACACACACTCATAAGCACATGGACACGCACACGAACACGCATGCACACATGCACACGCACACGCACACACATATGCACATGCACACGCACGCACATACACACGCACACACACGCACCTGCACATGCCCATGCACATGCGCACACGCACACACACGCACACACACCGACACGCAAACGTACACACACACGCACACACACACGCACGAACACACATACATGCACTCACACATGCACTCACACACAAACACGTAGTTGTACACGCACCCGCACCGGCACCCACACACGCACGCACGCACACACACACAAGCACACGCATGGAGACACGCACACGCACGTGCACATGCACGGATATACACGCACGCACACGTACACACATACACACATGCACACGCGTGCACATACTCACACGCACACGCACATGCACACACACGCTTGCACGTACACACACATGCACACCAGCACACGAGCATGCACACGCACACCGACATGCAAACAAACACACACACACAGACACACACTCACACTCAAACACACACACACACGCATGAACACACATACACGCACTCACACACAGACACATAGTTACACATGCAGTCACACACACTCACGCACATGCACATGCATCCGCAACCACACCCACACCTGCACATACACACACACATGCACGCACACACACGCGCATGAGCACACATACACACACTCGCACATGTACACGCACGCGCACATGCACGTGCACCCGCACACGCACACGCACACACCCGCACACACACACACACGCACACACATACGCACACGGTCATGCACACAAACACGCACATGCACACACACGCACATGGACACACGCACATGCACATGCACACCTCTACACACACGCACACATACACACATATACACATGCACGCGCATACTCTCCTGCACACGCACATGCATGCGCATACTCACCTGCACCCGCACAAGCACACACACACATATGCACACGCACACGCATACTCACCTATACATGTACACGCACGTGCATACTCACCTACACACGCACATGCATGTGCACCTGCACACGCACACCCAAATGCGCACACGCACGTGCACCAAGAATGCGTAGTGCCAGTGCACCTACACAAGAACACACACACACACATACGCACATGGACACGCACACAAACACGCACACGCACACACACACTTATAGACACACACACACACACGTACACACATATGCACATGCACATGCATACTCACCTGCACACGCACATGCATGCGCATACTCACTTGCACCCGCACATGCACACGCACATGCACGAGCATACTCACCTGAACACGCACATGCACGTGCATACTCACTTACACACATACATGCACACGCACATGCACGAGCATACTCACCTGAACACGCACATGCACGTGCATACTCACTTACACACATACATGCACGAGTACTTGCACACGCACACACACACGCACATGCACGCGCACATGCACACCCACACACAGAAGCACACGCAGAAGCACACGCACAAACACGCGCACTATAATGTGTACAAGCACGTGAAAATGCACACACACGCACACCCACATGCGCACATGCACGCGCACCTACACACGAACACACACACGCACACAAGCATGCACACAGGAACACACACAAGCATGTGGAAAAGCACGCACACAAGTACGTGTTAGTGCAAAATCACAGCACCCCTGGATATTGATCAGTTTTCTAGGTTGATCATATTAATATCCAGTGTGATAGCATAACATTGAATCCTTTCTCCAAGTGTGGGACTTGAAGAGTGAGAAAGGAATCTCCAGAGAAAGGCTGGTTCCTATTCCTCTGTTCAGGTGCACACGAAATATGCAGAGGGTTTTCTCAGAATCTAATCTAATCTGCCAAGGAGACAAGGTAAGAAGATGCATAAAATAAATCTAAGCTAATAGAGGTGATGCACCGAGGAATGAAGAACATATGCTTTGCCACATTAAACACAGACCATGTAGATATAACACAACACCATGCACAGATAGCAAAAATGCAATGAAAGATCAAGAATGACAGTAATAAATATGTAAGAGGGTTTAGAAGCAACCACAGACACATATATATTGCTCAAGGATTGATTCAATACATTGCAATAGCCAGAAGGCAAAAAACGGTGTTACAGTCTATATGGGAGGTTTGAAAACTCCACAAATCTTCTTATGAATAGGATAGAAGGGAGGGTGCAAAGCAGAAAATGTCCAACTCCAGAAAGAAACCCCTCCTTACAATTTATAGGAAGAATGGGAGAGAAAAGAGAGAGGAATTCGAAATCTGCCCCAACCACCTCTAGGTTGCATTTAATTCATCCATCATGGCAGAAGCGGCGGGTTCTGGCAAAGCGGCGGTTTGCCTAACAGAAGCGGCGAACTGTCTGCTGCATTAAAGTGGTTGTTGAAGTATTACCTCTGCTTGTTATTTCGTGCCAGAGGCGTTTCTCAATTTTCTCCCTCCAGACTACACCAAAATGCAAGATTGACCCTGGAAACGTGTAGAGAATTTCAACA
>CM034148.1:457908109-458053109 GCA_019776745.2 Taxus chinensis
CACACGAACAGGCACACGCGCACACATACCTGACACAAGCCACACGCACCTCACAAGTACACACCACACACACACACACGACCAACACACACACGCTCACGCACAATGACGAACGCGTACGCATATAAAATCACCACGCACATGCGCACTGCACAGGCACTCGCACGCGTGCGTGCACATTCACACGAACATGCATAGACACTCGCACATGTAGAAGAACTCACACATGAACACGCACAAGCACATGCACACGTACCTCTATGCGCACGCGAATGTCTACATGCACACGCACACGCACACACACACGCACATGCACACACACAACCACGCATACACGCACACGCACACGCACTTGCACACACACACACACACGCACATGCACACGCACTACGCACATTGCACAGAACACGCACATGCACACACACAACAACGCTACACGCACACGAACACGCATTGCACAAACCCAAACACAGCACATGCACACGCAACGCACATGCACAGCACACGCAAATGCACACACACAAACCAACAAAAAAGCACACACACACAGACCACTTGCACCACGCATGTCACATGCAAACGCACACGACCTGCAACACGCACACGAAAAAAGCACACACCAACACACTACGCACATACACCTGCAACAGCACAGGCACATGCCCAAAATGCACACGGCACAGACAATCACTCAACAGCATGCACATGCACCCACACACGAACAGCGACCACGCACGAAGACCACACACACACACAAAAAACCACATATACCGACACACCCAACACATCACTCGCACACACATGGCACCCGCAAACACAAACACACGCACACACACACATGCCACTCACAACGCATGCACACACCTCAACAGACCCGCACCACGTAAGGCAAGTGCACTCGCGTACAAACACACAAACCCAACACCACCCACACACACACACCCACCTCGACAATATCATGACCACAAATGCACAGACACCTACAAAAGCACACGAAACATGGAACGCACCCGAACCTGCACTATGCACGGCACAATACACGTAGCACACACTAATCGTACAAGACACCGCAGTAGATCGAACACGCTCACACACACACACATGCAGCAGCAGCTGTAGCCGAAGCCACAGCTTCCACCACACACGCACATACACACACACGCGTGCACATGCACGCACACACACACACACATATGCACATGGACATGCACACACACACGCACACCTATACACACACGCACACGTACACACATACGCACATGCACACGCACACATACGCACCTGCATGCACATACACACACACATATGCACCTACACATGCACACACACATACGCATGAACACGCACAAACACACACACACACATAGCACATGGACATGCACACACAACGCACACCTATACACACCGCACACGACACACATACGACATGCACACGCACAGCATACGCACCTGCATGCAACATACACATACACATATGCACTCGACACATGCCCGCACACTACGAGATGAACACACGCACAAACACCCACCACAAACCAAACACCAACACACACACACACACACGTTCACCCGCGCATGCACACCGACATGCACACAGACACATAAATGCACACGCACACACACACTCACACGCACACACAAACGCACACACACACACACGGCATCACATACACGCACTTACACATGCACTCGCACAAACACGTGTCACACACCTACACCACGGCACCCACCACATGCACCCCCACACACACGTGCACACACACCGACACACAAATGCACATGCACATGCACTCACACACTCACACTCACACGCACTCACACATGCATGCCCACCCCCACACACACTCGCACGAGCACACATACATGCACTCGCACATGCACACAAGCACGCATGCACACAAACATGTGAAAAATCACACACACAAGTATGTGCATACGCAAACGAACACGCACGAGCACACACACCTTCACACACACACACACACACACATATGCACATGCATTCACACAAGCACACACACATGCACATGCACACGCACATGCACACGCACATGCACATGCACACGTAAACGCACATGAACACGCACATGCACAAGCACACGCACACACACACGCACACAAACAGACACGCGCACACGCACACGTACACGAACTCCCATATGAACACGCACACGCACACACACATGCACACGCACATGCACATGCACACACACATGCACACACACACACACACACACACACACACACACACACACACCCACAAACGTTCACCGCGCATGACACGACATGCACAGACACATTAAATGCCACACGCACACACACACTTTCACACAGCCAACAAACGGAACACCCACACACACGCACACATACACGCACTTACACATGCACTCGCACATAAACACGTAGTCACACACACACACGCACACACACATGCACCCCCACACACACGTGCACCCACACAGGAACATGCACACACACATGCACACGCACACGCACACGCACATGCACACACGCATACCCACATGCACACACGCATACGTACCTACACACGAACACGCACACAAGCACGTGCACAAGCATGCGCACATGCACACGCACATGGATACACACACAGACATGGATATGGACATGCACACACACACGCACCTACACATGCACCTGTACACCAACATGTACACATACACACGCACTTGCACAAGCACACAAACGGACATGCACGTGCACGCGCACATGCACGCATAGCACACGCACATGCACACACACTCGTAAACGCAAAAGCACATGCACGCACACGCGCATGTGCACACGCACATGAACATGCACACGCACTCGCACACGTACATGAACTCGAACATGAACACGCACAAGCACACGCACACACATGTACATGCACGCGTATGTCTACACGCACATGCACATTAACCCGCACATGCACATGCACATGCACATGCACACGCACCTACACATGCACACACACACACATGAACATGCACATGCACACGCTCACGCACACGCACATGCACACGCACACGCCACACGCACACGCACACGCACCACGCACATGCACACGCACACGCATACTCGCACACACGCACAAGCACACACGCACATGCAAACACACATGCACACGCACACACATACGTACACGCACACACACTCACACAAGCACGCACGCACACGCACATGCACCCACACAGGAACATGCACACGCACATGCACACGCACACGCACACGCACATGTACCAGCACACGTACCTACACATGCACACGCACGCACACCCGCACATGCACACAAACACGCACACACGCACGCATACCTGCACACACACATGCGCACATGCACACGCAGGTGCACACGACACACACACACGCACACAGACATGTACACGACACTCACACATAAACATGCACATGTACACCAAGCATATGCACATACACACGCAGCTCTAAATGCACAAGCACACATCTACACGAACATGTACACGTGAACCCGCACATGCACGCATAGCACACACACATGCACACTGGACACTCGCACACGCACATGCACACACAACTGCACACAGACATGCACATGCACATGCAAATGTACAAGCACACGCACACGCACACGCACAAACGCACACGCACGAACATGCACGAACAGAAGCACGCACACGCACTCACATGTACATGCACGCGTACGTCAAACAACTTGCACACGCACATTACACCCACACACGCAGCATGCACATGCACATGCACACGCACCTACACATGCACACACACACACATGAACATGCACATGCACACGCTCACGCACACGCACATGCACACGCACACGCACATGCACACGCACACGCACACGCACATGCACACGCACACGCATACTCGCACACACACAAGCACACACGCACATGTACCTACACATGCACACGCACACGCACCCGCACAGGCACTCACACAAGCACGCAAGCACATGCACATGCACATGCACACGAAGACATACACGCACATGAACAAGCACATGCACATGTACCAGCACGCGTACCTTCACATGCACACGCACACACACCCGCACATGCACACAAACACGCACACACGCACGCATACCTGCACACACACATGCACATGCACACGCAGGTGCACACGAACACACACACGCACACATACATGTACACGAACTCACACATAAACATGCACATGCACAAGCATATGCACACACACACGCAGCTCTAAATGCACGCACACATCTACACGAACATGTACACGAACCCGCACATGCACAAGCACACACACATGCACCTGGACAAGCACACGCACATGCACACACAACTGCACACAGACATGCACATGCACATGCAAATGTACAAGCACACGCACACGCACACGCACACACGCACACGCACGAACATGCACGAACAGAAGCACGCACACGCACTCACATAAGCACGCACGCAAACAAACTTGCACACGCACACACACCCACACACGAGCATGCACACAAACACAAACACGCACCTACACATCCACCCGCAAATGAACACGCACATGCACAAACGCATGAGCACACGCACCTGCACAAGCATGCGCGCCTGCGCACATAAACAAACACGCACACGCACCTGCACACGCACACACACGCACACACGCACTTGCACAAGCACACACACATGCACATGCACACGCACATGCACCCGCACACACACACGCACACGCACATGCACATGCACACACACACACACGTACATGCACACACACACACTCACACGCACATGCAAACACACACGCACACGCACACACACATGCACACATGCACACGCACATGCACATAAACACACACGCGCACATGCACACCTACACGAACTCCCACATGAACACGCATACGCACCCGCACCTGCACCCGCACCTCTACACGCACGCGCACATGTACAGAAACATGTACACAAACCCACAAACACACACACACAAGCACCTGGACATGCACACGCACACGCACCTGCACATGGACATGCACACGTAAAAGCACACGCACACATACACACATATGCACACGTACACGCAAGCACGCATGCACACACACATGCACCCGCACATGAACATGCACACACACACGCACACGCACACACATATGCATACCCACATGCGCACACGCATGCGTACCTACACATGAACACATACATAAGCACGCACACACACAAGCACGCACACAAGAACATGCACACGCTCACACACACATACACACATGGACACGGATATGCACACGCACGCACACACACACACACACACATCTACACATGCACCTATACAAGAACACCTACACACACACATGCACCTGCACAAGCACACAAATGGACACGTACGCACACATGCACATGCACATGTAGCACACGCACACGCACATGCAGACATGCGTAAACGCACAAACACACGCATGCACACGGGCACGTGCACATGTACATGAACATGCAAGCGCACTCACACACATACATGAACTCGAACACGAACATGCACAAGCACACGCACACGCACCTGTACACGCACACACAAACGCACACGCACACGCACATGCACACGCACATACACATGCACATGCAAATTCACACGCACACGCACATGCACATGCACATGCACACGCATGCACACCTACACATGCACACGCACAAGCACACAAAAACACACACACACACATGTACACGCACATGCACATGCACAAGCACTCACACAAGCATACACACACATGCACCTGCACATGCACATGCACCCGCACACGAACATAAAAATGCACATGCACCCGCACACGAACACGTACGTGCACTTACACCTAAACATGCACAAGCACGCACACACACAAGCACACGCACACAAGCACACGCACAAGCACGTGCACAAACAAGCGCATAAGAATGCGTACAAGCACGCGCACATGCTCACACACACACCCACATGCTCACACGCATGTGCACCTACACACGATCACAAACACACACACAAGCACGCACGCACACAAGCACGCACACAGGCACGCACACAAGCATGTGAAAAAGCACGCACCCAAGTACATGCATACAAAAACACACACGAACATGCACATGCACACGCACCTACACATCCACACACACACGAACACGCACATGCACACACGGACACACACGAGCACACGCACTTGCGCACATTATCAGACACACACACGCAAGCACACACACTAGCATACCCTCACACAAACGTATATGCAAACACACACACACAAATGTGCGCGCACACACAAAAACATGCACATGCAAACACACACACACATACACACACATGTGTGCGCACACACATGCACACACACACGCTCACCTCACATGCACGAACACGCGCGCGTGCGTACACACACATACGCACGCAGGCATACACACACATAGGCAAATACACACACATACACTCATGCACATGCACTCGCACAAGTACACGCACACACACACACACACACCCACGCACATGCCCACACACATGTAGACATACTCACACATAGGCATATACACACGTGTACATGCACATGCATATACACACACATGCACACACACATGCATATGCACACACACACGTACGCGTACACACAAACACACACGCATACACACATTCATATGCACACACACACGTACGCGTACACACACACATGTTCACAGCCCATGCACACACACACGAACACAGGCACACACACGCACAAACACACACGCATGCAAAAATGCACACGCACATTTGCTCACACCCATGATCTCATGCACACAAACTCACACACGCACGCAAAAATGCACACGCACATTTTCTCACACCCACGCTCTCATGCACACAAAGTCACAAACGCGCACAAACACGCACGCACGCACACTCACACACGCACACATGCACATGGACATGCACATGCAAATGCCCACGCATATATGCACGCACACACACATGCAAATGCGCACAGCGCACGTACACGCACAATCACACACGCACACACACATAAACTCACACGCGCACAGATACACACGCAAGCACACTCACACACGTGGACATGCACACGCAAATAAACTCACGTGTGCGCTCACGTGTGCGCAGACACACACGCAAGCACAATCACACACATGCCCACGCATATGCACACGTGCATGTACATGCACCTGCACACAGCGCACGCACACACACCTGCACACGTGGATGCACATGCGCACGCACAGACACACACACGCACGCACACACACTAGAATACCCTCACACAAACGTATATGCAAACACACATGCATACACACACAAATGTGTGCACACACAAAAAAACATGCACATGCAAACACACACATTGTGCGCGCACACACATGCACACACACACACACATTTGCTCACGCCCACGCTATCAAGCACACAAACTCACACGCGTGCACACACGCACGCACGCACACTCACACATGCGCACAAGCACACATACACACAGACACGCACACACCCACGCCCACGTATATACACACACACATACACACATGCACACACACTCGTACAAGCACGCGCACACGCGCAAGCCCACGCATATACACACACACACACGCATGCACATACACTCGCACAACACATACACGCATGCACACACACTCGCACAAGCACACACACATGCACACACACACGCACATGCACATGCACACATGTATGTGAACGCAGGACACACAGGCACATGCACACACACACACATGCACATGCACATGCAAACACATGCACGCACACGCACACACACATGCGCATTGCACACGCGCACGCACATGCATAGGAACACGCAGACGCACATGCACATGCTCACACACACACATAAGTATACCCTCACACATGCACATGCCAACACACATGCACATACACACACAAACACCTACGCCATACACACACATGTGTGCGTAAATAGATGTACAAACATAGACATACACACACAGAAACACACACACGCACACAAACACATGCTCGCGCAAAAATGCACATGCACACATGCTCATGCAAATGCACACACCACGCGCACAAAAATGCACACGCGGGCACATGCACACACACACACACACACTCTTGGTCACACCCACACACTCACCTGCACGCACATACACACACAGCACATGCACACAAACACACACATGTGCACAAATGCACACGCACCGCGCGCACACACACACACACACATACACACACACACACATACACACACACACACACACACTCGCCCATGCACTCATGCGAACCACACTCACACATGCACACACACACACGCACGTAAGCATGCACACACACACGCACACACACTCACACGCACACATACACACACACACATGCACATACACACGCACACGCACATGCACACACGCACAGACACTCACATGCACACATACACACACACACATGCACATACACACGCACGCACATGCACATGCACATCGACACACACGCAAACACACACACATACACACACTTGTGTGCCCACACACATGCACACACAACGCACGCGCTCACGTCCACACACACGCACACACACACACAAACACACATGAGTGCAAAAATGCACGCACACACACACACACACATATTTACTCATGCCCATGCTCTTGCACACAAACTCACATGTGCACACACGCACACATGCACATGCACATGCACATGCAAACACCCACGCATACACACACATGTGTGTGCAACAC
Source organism: Taxus chinensis (assembly GCA_019776745.2). Taxonomy (NCBI): domain Eukaryota; kingdom Viridiplantae; phylum Streptophyta; class Pinopsida; order Cupressales; family Taxaceae; genus Taxus; species Taxus chinensis. The sequence goes on from CM034148.1 coordinate 457,916,782, forward strand.
ACACACACACACACACACACACACACACACACACAACACACACACACACACACACACACACACACACGCACACATGCACATGCAAACACCCACGCATACACACATGTGTGCACAAACACACACACACATGCAAACACACACACGCGCACAAACACATGCTCGCGCAAAAACGCAGATGCACACATGCTCATGCACATGCACACACACACACACACACACACACACACACACGCACAAATGCACACGCGCACGCACACACATAACACACACACACACACTCTTGGTCACGCTCACACACTCACCTGCGCACACATACACACACACACATGCACACAAACACACACACGCGCACAAACACACACGCACACATACACACACACATACACCCATGCCCATGCACTCATGCACACACACTCACACGTGTGCACACACACGCACGCAAGCATGCACACGCACATGCACACGCACACACGCATGCACATATGCACGCATGCACGCACATGCACACGCACACTGACACACGCACACCGACACACACAGACATACACACGCACACGCACACAGGGGTTCTACATTGACACACACACACACACGAACTTCACAAGGGCACACACACATAACGCAGGCATGGTGTGCCCATTATTGTATGCACATTCACACACAGCGGAAGATCACGTCCATGCCCATTTACACTACTGGTCACATGCACATACATTCTTAACATGTCGCGCTAAAAAAAAACACACACACACACATATTTTCTCATCTGTCTCCACACTGATCATGCACAGCAAAGTTCACATTTAGTGCGCACATGCACGCACGCACAGCGTTTCACAACACCATGCATGTCATCACACGGATCTCACACTGACATGACCCACGCATATACGCACACACACACACATCACACAAATGGACATGCATGCGCAATCATTCTTGCTAGACACACATGCATCGTCTTTCACATGCACACAGCAACTGACATGCGTGCACACACACACACAAGTTACATTTCACACTCGCGGACACGCACCATGGATGACATCATGCTTCACCCATGACAAAGGCACACGTGCATGTACACGCACATGCCCATCGTTATCACTTACGCATTTGCACTACACACACGCTGTGCACGCACACACACACGCGCAGCGTGCACGCGCATGTACATGCACTTAACACGCTAACATTCGAAGCACGCGCAATCACACACATGCACACGCACATCCAAATTCATTCACGCTTCTAGACATTACATACTGCTTAAGCATCACTCACACATTGTCGTAATGTCAGGGTGCATACGCACACATAGGTGCATTATGACACAAACAGTTACACCCATGCACACGCACTCACATCATTTGTCACAGGGTACATAGCACACACTGTTTTCACACATCACACACACACACTTCACTATCAAACGCACACATACATGCACACTTCACATGCACTACGCCCATTTGCAGCAAGTGCAGTTTTAACATACTGGACACATAAGGCATCTGATACACATGCATCTTTTACACGCATGCTTACACTGCAGTTCGTACACGCAAACACACACGCATACACATATGCTGTGCCTTCAACTTACAGCATCTGCACACACTATTTTCCAGACACGTTGATGCCAACGCTTACATCACACACATCACACACACACAGCACATGCTAACCATCTTCACACACTTTGCATTCAGATTTGGCACACGTGTGAAAAAATGCACATGCATACACACACACACATGGTCATAGTTGTTCACGCCCCACTCTTTCATGCACTACAAAGGTCACACGCCGCACACACACGCAGTGCACGCACACTCACAGCGATGCACACACGTCACACTGGAGCATAATTGTGCACATGCACACGGACAGCTTTCTACATACACACACCCATGCCCATGCATATACTGCACGCACACGAATACATGCACACGGGGATCTCGCAATGCATCCAATTACACACACACACGAACATTTCAAACTGGATCTGCGTGTAGCACACACACACGCAGGTGTTGTACTGACAACGCTGATACGCTTTAAATTTTTACCACACCCATGCACACACATATGTCAGTCACAGACACATGTTGTTGTTGTAAATTAGCAGCACCCCCTGGAGTGATTGGTTCAGCAATTTGTAGTTTGATCCATAACTAGCTTTCCAGTAATGATCCTACACAAGCCCATTGAATCCTCTTACTTCAAGTGTGGGACGTTGCAAAAGTGCGAAGAGGAATCTCCAGATTAGAGGCTAGCGATCTTTCAAGGGTCCTACTGATCTATGCTATTCTTACTTACCACAATTGCAGAGTTTGAAATTTCCTAATTCTACCTCTAAATTCATAAAAGGGACATTTAGGATAGAAAATGCATAAAAGGAAATAAAACTTAAAGCTTCCATCAGGTGATGCACTTAAATGTTCTTGGTGAGCATCTTTTTACTTTTGTAGAGTATATAAGAATGTCGTCTAAGAATACAAGCACAAAATTGTCTAGATATTGTTGTTGCAAATCAGCAGCACCCCTGGATGTTGATCAGGTTTCTAAGTTGATGTTTCAGGCATCCAGTGTGATTTCACAACATTGAAACCTCTCTCCAAGTGTGGGACTTGTAAAAATGAGAGAGGAATCTCTAGATTAGAGGTTGGTTCCTCAAAATCCTCTGATCATATCTGTTATTTGCACAATTACAGAGGTTTGATATCCTAATCCTACTCATAGATTCCAAGGAGACATGAGATAAGAGATGCAAAAATTGAAACTAAACTAATAAGGGTGATACACCAAAGGAGTGGTGAACACTTCTTGTACTCATGCAAATTGACACAATTTCATAAAATGCAACATGAAACATCATACACAGGCTAATAAGATGCAATTAGAGGTCTGAAATGAATTAAGACAATACATAACAAAGGACTGAAAATTGCATTCACAGAGTCTGCACTGTCATTTTCATTGTCAAAATCCTTGCATTTTGCAACATTAAAGAGGTAGAAACCTATTACAATCCATGAAGAAGGTCTGATACTTACAAAAAATCACTTGTTGAAGGTGAAAGATAGAAGCTTGCTATGTCCAAAAAAAAATGTTCAACCCTTTGAAAAATGAGCCAAATCTAGCTTTTACAATGCAAGGGATCGAGCCCAGGAGAGAGAAAACATGCGGGAAAACGTGGAAGGGATTCAACCATTGACCATGAAGATCCATCAAAACAGTATGGACGTGACCTGACAGACCCATTCCCTAACATTTTTAACCATGCTGGGAGAAGAATGCGAGCCATTCTTGCATTAAAATCTGGTGGTTGAAATTTCATTTCTATTTATGACCACGTGCCAGAGACATTTTTTGATTTTATCTCTCCAAACTCCACCAAAATGCAAAAATGTCCTTGGAATCTTGTAGAGACTTTCACCATCTTTCCATTGATATAAAGAACGTGCAAAAATCTGAGCTCTAGATCGAAAGATATGGCCATTTGCAGTTTAAAGGGCAAAAGCAGGGCCAAATCGGGTCGCTTTGATATTTTTGGCCTAGACACGTGGCGAGTTTTGATTGGCTGCGGGCCTTCTAGGGGAAAATTTCCCACAAAAACTCCACTGAGCCATAACTTGAAAAATACATGGAGTTAGGAGGAAAACTTTACCTTTCTGGAAAGCTGAGAAAGAGCTTTATCCAATGGTGCCATTTCCAGAAGGTTTTGAGTGCCTGAAAAGCAAAATTTTGTGACTGAGGCACAAGAGAGGGAAGAGATGAGAGGAGTTAGCCACAAAATGAGCAAGGGGCACATTTTGGATAACAATTTTGGTGACTCAAAGGGGTCATCTGCTTGTTGGATGAGGTTACCAGTTGCCTGAAGCATCCATTGGGCATGGAGTCATGAGTTGTAGCCTGCAAACTGATCTGAACTTTGAAAACCTCCTCTCTGAGCCACTTGGAAACCCACTGAAATGGACTGCGCAAGAGCAAAACTAGCACCACAAAAACTATGTACAAAACTAAAAGTCATACATGCTCCAAAATGGAACATGCAAAGTGTGCACAAGCAGTTATTTTACTGAAAGAAAAAACTACCTATCCTACTCTAACTAGAAGCAAAAGTGGGCTAAACAAACCCTACAACTGGTTGGGAGAAATAGCTTCCCTTTCTCAAAAGTTACAACCATGCAACTGATTTGGCACTGAACATGGCTAATTGGATGAGTAGAATATCAACAAGAAGCTGGTCTTCTACCCAAATCATCACGGTGTCAACTGAAAACAAATCCAATACCTTTTTTAGTTGCTCTGCATTTGGATTGAAGAGGTATGATAGCTGATCCTTGGTACTTTGTAGCTCACCCTCATGCTTAGAAGCAAGCATGACTGGTTGTGACTTCTCCTTTGACTCCAATGATGTCAAATACCTTATTGGGCAAGGTATGATCCGTTTGATATGCCCATAGCTCTGATTTTCAACTCCAAAAATGGAGTCTTCTTGTAGACCTTCTTGAATGGATGGTGCAGAATCAAAGGTAGAACCTTTTCTGCCCTTTCTCTTCCTCCATGGCAACATGGAACTTTTCTATAGTGTGCAACTCCTCGTTAAAGATTGCAACATCCAATGAAGTTGCTTTTGCATTGTTGCTCTCCTTGCATGAAAGTAGGCTCAGGTGTTTGGAACTTTGGAGCTGATGAAAGAGAGAATGGTAGGAAGATCAAATTCGGTTCTAGCTTTCATTCAAGAGGCATGTCCTCCAAATCTGTAGGCAGATAAACTTGACCTCATTGTTGTCCATGGCTGCAAACTCTCAACTTCCTCCATGGATATCGAATGGTTAATCTAGGAAACTTGATCATCATAGGTTTCTCTTCATCCTAAAAATTCATCTGAGTTTGATGGCAAATCAAACTCTTGAATGTCTAGCTGCTAGCAAAGTCTCTCGAGAGAGTATGAAGTAGAAAGAAGAATCTGAAGGTTCTTCACCCTGTATAGCTTGCTTTGTGCTCAAAGCCCTTGGATCTTGTCAATTTCCAAACTCCTCCATAACTCAGAATGTGCTCCCTCTTCTTTTGGAGTTTGAGAGTAGCATGAAATTTCTTGTGCCTTTTGCTCACAATTTGGACCTGTTTTGTTCACCTCCATAATGGCTTCATCAATCAAATCAGCCCCTTCAAATGAAAGCAAAAACGTATCAATAATGCTTCCTTCTTCTACTGTTGTAAAAACTGACTTGACCTCATCCATTTGCTCCTCAAAGATGGGGTTTTGAGATGGTTTTCCTTCCTTCTCGATGGCTGATTTTGCAGTGTAAACTAGATCAGCATTTTCTTTGGGCAAAGTGCCAACATGGACACCCAACTCATCACCAACAAACTGCTATTTTTCTCGCTTCACTACTGTTATAAAATCAGCCTTGTTTTCCACTTGTTCTCCAACTTCAACATCCTCTATTCATTTCACCATCAAGGGGATTTTTGTAATCCCAAATTTAAGAGCCCAACTCTTCAGACTTTGAATTTCTTCATCCTTGTTTGGATCTTCTTTCTGCTGCTGTTTTCCTTGATTGACATTCTGATTTTTATCCTCCCAACATGGATTTGGGAATGCAAGAGGAGAAGTGGATTGTAACTCAATTGATTTTGCAATTTTTTGTGGTGGTGGAGGAGGTAGGAACTCTTGTTTCTTTGGAGGGAATGGCTGTTTGGAATGACTATTTGGAAAATGATAGAAGAATTGAGATGGGGTGGAAGACTAGGGAATGGAGAAATGGATTCAACACTTGGGACAGCATATGGAGAGTTTAAAACTTGACACTGCTGAGATAAAACAGATTGGGAAAGAAGGAGAGAAGAGGCATGAGATGGTGTGCTTACTTGTTGACAAGGTTGTTGAATACTCCTCTCATACACCTTTATTCCTTCAGTCCACTTTGCAAGAAATAGTAGTGTTGTAATCATGAAGTCTAGCTTCTCTTGAGGGCTGTAATGCCTTGGAAAAGGTCCCACCCATGGACAAGGTGCTCTACAACCAATTCTAAATGCTTTCATTTGTGCTTGAGCCCTAGATTGCACCATGTTTATCTCCATCTTTTGGATTTGTTCCAGCAGATCTGCATTTTCTTCTTGACTGCCCTCACAACTAGCATACCCTTGTGCTTGACATGCTTCATATCCAAACTGACTTTGGCACTACTGCTCATATGGGTAGACATGTTGATTCTGAATTTGATCAAAATACTGATTTGGAGGATTTGTAAAACATGTTGGAGGTGTGATATACTGTTGTTGTAAATGTGAATTCCATGATGGAAATGAAGTCATGATTGCAAAACTTCATGGAATGGAAAAGAATGAAAATGATGGAAAGAAGAATGGATGGAAATGAATGGAAAACAGGTCTGCAACTTAGAGAATGAGTTGTTTACCAGATGGAGTCACCATATGTGCTTTTGAAAGTGCCTCCAAAAGGTTGAATCTTTAAAAAGAACACACTAACCTATCAAAGATAAAGTGGAAGACCTCTAAGGTCACACCAGGCGTGCCAAAACTATTGTTGCAAATCAGCAGCACCCCTGGATGTTGATCAGGTTTCTAAGTTGATGTTTCAGGCATCCAATGTGATTGCACAACATTGAAACCTCTCTCCAACTGTGGGACTTGTAAAATGAGAGAGGAATCTCTAGATTAGAGGTTGGTTCCTCAAACTCCTTTGATCATATATGTTATTTGCACAATTGCAGAGGTTTGAATCCTAATCCTACTCTAGATTTCAAGGAGACAGAGATAGAAAGTGCAAAAATTGAAAATAAACTAACAGGTGATACACCAAAGGAGTGGTGAACACTTCTTGTTCATGCAAATTGACACAGTTTCATAAAATGCAACATGAAACATCATACACATGCTGATAAGATGTAATTAGAGGTTTGAAATGAAGCAAGACAATACAAACAAAGGACTGAAAATTGATCACAGAGTCTGCACTGTCATTTTTCACTGTCAAAATCCTTGCATTTACAACATCAAAGAGGCATAAACCTGTTACAATCATGAAGAAGGTCTGATACTTGAAAAAAATCACTTGTTGAAGGTGAAAGAAGAAGCTTGCTGTCCAAAAAAAATGTTCAACCCTTTGAAAAATGAGCCAAATCTGGCTTTTATAGTGCAAGGGACGAGCCCAGGAGAGAGAAACATGGGAAAACGTGGAAGGGATTCAACCATTGACCAAAATGCTATCAAAACAACATGGGTGACCTGAAAAACCCATTCCCTGACATTTTTAATCATGCTGGAGAGAATGTGAGCCATTCTTCATTAAAATCGGTGGTTGAAATGTCATTTCTGTTCATGACCATGTGCTAGAAGCGTTTTTTGATTTTTTTCTCCAAACTCCACCAAAATGTAAAATTGACCCTAGAATTTTTTAGAGAATTTCACCAACTTTCCATTGATATTAAGAACGTGAAAAACTGAGCTCTGGATCGAAATATATGGTGATTTGAAGTTTTAGGGCAAAACAGGGCCAAATTGGGTCGCTTTGATATTTTTGACCTGGACACGTAGCGAGTTTTGATTGACTGCGGGACTTCTAGGGGAAAATTTTCCACAAAAACTACGCTGAGCCATAACTTGAAAAATACATGGAGTTAGGAGGAAAACTTTACCTTTCTGGAAAGCTGAGAAAGAGCTCTATCCAATGATTCCATTTCTAGAAGGTTTTGAGTGCCTGAAAAGAAAAATTTTATGTCTGAGGCACAAGAGAAGGAAAGATGAAAGGAGTTAGCCAGAAAATAAGCAAGGGGCACATTTTGGATAATAGGTATTCTTGAAAAATATTGTTCATCAGATTCATGAAGGCGGCAAGTGCATTTGTCAACCCAAAAGGTAACACCGTGAATTTATAATGCCCGTACCTTGTTCTAAAAGTTGTTTTATGAATATCTTCTTCCTTTATTCGCAGCTGATGATACCCAGATCAAAGATCTATTTTTGAATATACTGATGCTCCATGCATCTAGTCAATCAGATCATCCATCCTAGGAAGTGGGTATCTATTCTTAATAGTTGCCTTGTTCAACATTCTGTAATCAATGCACAGTCTCAATGTACCATCCTTTTTCTTTACAAAAATTACCGGCACTCCCTAGGGTGAGACGCTCGGTCTTATCAGCCCCTTAGTCAAAAGTTCCTGTAATTGAGCCTTTAACTCTACCAACTTGAGGGTGGTCATTCTATAAGGTGCTTTAGATATGGGTCAGTTCCTGGCTTGATTTCTATTGCAAAGTCAAACTCTCGTTTGGGTGGAAGACCTGGTAATTCCTCCGAAAATACATCACTGAAATCCCTTAATAATGGATATCTTTCCATGAAATCATTATCCTCCTCAGCATTTTCTGTCATTTTTATTGCATACAAGGTGCAGCCTCTATTTTTAGCCCTTTTTAGTTGCATAGTTGTTAGTTTTCTAACTGCAACTTCATGCTTTACACCTTGAATGACTATTGCTTTCTGCAGGTTGTCAAAACAACAAATTTGTTTTTCATAACAGTCAACCTTTGCCTTATGTTCTGCCAACCAGTTAACTCCAATAATGATAACATATGATCCTAAAGAAGTGACATACAGGTCAACTTCGGTGGAGAAACTGGGCAAGTCAAGATTTGCCCCAAAAAGGCACATTTCGACTGTATGGATAACATTATTCCCATAATGCACTGTCCATGTCTTATCCATTCGTTCAGCATTTATTTTTAATTTCATTGCAAGTTTAGTAGAAATAAAGCATTCAGTGGCTCTAGTATCAAAAACTATGACTACAGGTGTACTGAATAACTTACCCAGAACTTCTATAGGCGTAACTTACTTTTCAGCTTGTCTGTTAGCCACCGCGGCATGTATCTTATGTTGCTAATCGCGATCATCCTTCTTCAGAGGAAAGTGACTCGTGTAGAGGTCTTTTCCACAGTTGAAGCATCCTCCAACTGGCCCTTTCCTAGGCTCAAATTTGTTACCAGCTTTGAAGTTATCATTCTAGCTCCCATAGGGCTTTTGTCCATTGCCACTAACTTTTGTGAAGCTGCTTCCGCACACTATTTGTAGGTTTGTTCATTACAGATTTCTTGTTGTTATCTACAACAATTTTATTTTTCACACAAAACCTTTTCCAAGGCCCCCTTTTGGGTGTGAGAGATGAAGAAGAATTGGGAGTCTTCTTCCTTATCTCTTCCCTATGGGCAAAAATTTCTCTCAATTTCTGTTCCTATCTTATTGCCTTTTCGACAACTCCTTCCATGGTGGTTGGACCATGGACATCCACTTCACCACCAATGATGGGATTTAGTCCCATTATGAACTTTCGTATTCTGAACTTCTCGTCAGCTTGGTACTGCAGCACATACTTAAGGAGTTTAGTAAACCCTTCCCAGTATTCTGTCACCATCAGCCTTCCTTGCGACCAGTTCTGAAATTCAGTCATTTTCCTATCAAAATAGAGTTGAGGCAGCCACCGTTTCCTAAAGTAACCCTTAAATTGATCCCAAGTTATGTCTGATTCGACAATATTCAACTCAACCTTACGATTGTCCCACCATGATGATACTTCATGAGAAAGCTGATATGCTCCCCATATCGCTTTGGTCTCCTCGGAGAAGTTTCTTATTGCAAAGTACTTCTCCATTTCACTGAGCCAATTCTCAGCTCCATCCCCAAGGGTTGTTCCATCAAACTTTGGAGGACTTATCCTCTTTATGTCATTTGTAACTTTAGCTATTAATCTCGCCCTTTTAGTTCCAGGATGATTAGGAGCAATCACATTACTATTATCAACACCCGGATTCCCTCCATTGGTGTTGTCCATAGGAGGTGGCTGATCATTTATATCAACTTCTTCTTCCTCCTCCTCATTGCCCATTGACTATTGTACCAAAACAGTCAAAGGATCTCTCGTGTCTAGTAGGGCAGCAAGGATTTCATCCATCTTTTGAGCAGTAGCTGCTTCTCCACCTGGTTACGGGTTGTTCGCAACATTTCTTCTTATTCTGACCATTTTCTGTTCAATAAGAAAATGTAAACCTTATTAAATTGTGGACTCATTAGGTCTAAGAGCTGCAACCTTCAGCTCTGATACCAAGATGTAACATCGCCATTTTAAGATACTAGAACAACAGATTTTTTTTATACAACATTCCCTGTTATGAATTATATAATTCAAACACACGTTCAAGTTTTAATAATTATTCTCTGTCCAACTAAAGCAGTTTGGATCACACAATTTCCTTTTAAAACCAATGTTCTCTATTCACATACTTGCAATATGGAACACACATTCAGTGTCATTCAATCACATAACAGTTACCATATGCTGCTGTAAATGACTCGAAGAACTACCGATCTCCCATTTTATGGCTCGGAGTTTCAGCGATCTCTCATTTCATGACTCGGTGACTTACTGATCCTTCATGTTAATTCATGCATTTTATAATGAATATACACGGTTCTCTTACCATTTCCGGTTATCGAAGTGATCCATTTAAGAAGCCTATCTGAATATCTGTTACTGATATTCATCTGATATCCTGCATCTTAAACTAGGTGATTAGGACAACGTAACCAGCACTTGCGATACTTTGGCCAAATATTTTCACATGCTTTGCATGATCATATTCCTGGATGTGATACACACCAATGGAATACGTCCTTCACCTCACTTCGTCTGTTATCTAGAATGGTCTTTTCTGGCCTCTACCAGTCCTTCCATTTAAGGTCAAGTTCTAACCCCAACTAGCAATATGAACGAGTATAGGAAGTCACTCATGGTAACTAAAGATACACATACATATGGTGTCATCCCCTAATGATTCCGTGTGTCTAGTTACCTTTAGTCCTCCGGAGTTACTCCATATACGGGATCACATTCCTATCTCCATCTCAAAACTTAGTACCCAGCTTATATAAACTCGATGATTTAACTGGGGAGGGAATTGTAATATGTCAGCTATAATATTGTGTCGTCATGAATGTCCCGCCTTCATGATGACACCATAGTGTAGTTGGTGTATGTCAATGTCCTGTAGAATCCGCACATTGAGAGTATTCATCTAGCTCGAGTGTGATTTGGTCGTAATCTAATCATTAAGATCAACTTTCAGCAGTCATGCTGATCCTTAAATCTTGTACTCGTTACGGTTATATGTAGCTAGGAGAGACTTAATTTGTCTTCTAGCTTAATACGCATCTCCTCCTTCATACGGAAGGGTTGCATATTCTCTTCTTGGTTTCTTTATTTATTTATCTCACTAATCAGTCCATTATCAATAAACTTAATAAGTTTAACCTATTAAACTTAACAATTCAGAATTCCATCTTATTAGACATCATTTAAATGAGGTCTGATTCTAAATGAACCTATTCATTTGTTCTCCTTAACCTTACTTCTGTTAAGGTCAGTTATCAATAGATATGTTTTCCCATATCCATATTTTCTGAATTTAAACATTCGAGGTTATTAATGGAGTCCGAATACAAGGTTCGGCTGCACATAAGTTATTTGATATTCCTTAGCTTTCAAGCTAATCCTGAACATATTTCAATTAAGAGATCATGTTGACCTAATTTCTTTTTAATGCCAATTTAAAATTCATCTTAACCCAAGTATGAACTAATTGCACATTTCAACGTAAGAGTTGCATTTAGGTAAAGAATAGATGTTATTTCCTTTTAAATCCATCCATTAACATTTGAATAATACAAAATCAAGGAATAATGTTATATTCTCAAACTTATTCAACAATATCAAACTGATACAGTCATTAAAAATATCACACTCGTACTTGTATTCATCCATTGGTTTTACAATCTATACATTTTCCAGTCTAAACGACTGGACTTTGTTTATATTAAACAACATTACAACCCATAAGATAGAAGAATGTAATTTCGTCTTTTCTCACTTCCTTGTAGAGGAGTAATAGCTATCAATTACAGTCCATCTTCAGTCAAGCCAAAAGAAGTATCAGAAAACAACCATGTCTTCATTTATACTCAAGTTTCATCTACAAAATTACTTGCACGGGTCAGTTCATTGAACTCAGCATATTAAGCACTCGTCATTAAAATGAGGTGCTTCTAATTAACTGTCTCAATAAAAGAACCCTGCTCTTATGAAAACGTTAATATGAACATCATTCAAGAATTAAGTACCGAAAGGGATGAACAACTTAACAACTCAATCATCTAATTACCGTCCCAATCAGAAAAGATAGAATTACTGCCCTCTTTCCCAACAATTACTACAAGAAGTAATTTCCCTTTAAATAGTTCCAAAATTAGCATCTGTAAGAACTAATACATAATCATGCATACTGCTATTCCAACATAAAAAATGTAATTTCATTTCACTTACAACAGTTATAATTTCAAAGATAAAATTTGACTGAAATTTTAAATCGAATTGCTTTCCTTTCCTTTCATGCTACTCAATTGATTTCAAGTAATGAAACGCTGAGGAGAAAAGTAAACAACCATAAAATGCAGATGCTTAAACCAAGGCAGTACAAAATTTAATCCAAATGTGATACCAATCAATGGTAACATTTCAAAGAGAGATAAACGAAAATCAATAATCAAATATAAGAGAGAAAGATCATATCACCTCTTTTCACTGTCTTATTCAATTACCCATTATTTAAAATGGACATGATCCATCAATATGATTCATTCCGCATAATATATTCCCCTTTAAAATAAGTCACTCTAAACACATTTCCGTCTTTATAACATGTAGAGTGTACAGCAACAACAACAGTCACATTTTCATCTAATAATGAGAAAATTTACTTTCCAGCAGAAAGGTAATAAATCCATTCATATTCTGCTCTTAATGAAAACAATGAAAGGTCCACAATCCTTAAAATTATATATATATCCTTGAGTTCAGCAAGACACAATATAATTTGCATGCTCTACTCAGTCTATTATATAGAATGATTTTCTGTTCCTCATCATATTAGAACTTCCTTCCCAACAGTCCTAAATGAATACCAAAAAAAATCAGCAGGCAAAATACTATAACAATTTAGCACAGCAAGTAAGATACTACTATAACCTTGCTGTCCCTGGAAACCCATATTTTATGCAATGAGAAAAACCAAGGAATTATAACTCATATAATAGTCTATCAACATCACCACATCTTTGTTTTTTCCAAAAGTTTACAAACACTGATCTCAGAAATACAATATTCACATATCAATACCTTTATCAATGCAAAGCCGCATGGGGTAATAGATGCGCAAGCAAGGTTCATTCAAAACAATCTCAACAGTAAACAAAATCTCATTTGTTTCATTCATTTGCATAGAAACACTAACCCATGTTCGTTTTCATGATAACAGTTTAGACTAGAAGATCAAATCGCATCCAAAATGCATAATAAAATCCTCTCTCTCAATACCTTTAGATTTCAGAACAGCAAAGAGAAAACGTAATACATTAATGATTTCAATTAGAAGAACAATCATTTTCTTCAAACGCACAAGAATACCCAAATCGTATTCACCCATATAATGACGGTTCAACCAGTTATAAAAAAAAATCATCTCATCCTCCTATTTTTGCAAGGATGCACAGAACTCAGAAGTGATATTCAATTAGCTAATGTATCTATTAGCACAAACCCATAATGGTAATGAAACGAATACCCAAAACTGTCAAAACAACCATACAACAAGGATAGTTCAACCAGACATACAAATCATCAAGCAAAGAATGCTCAAGCTGCGTTCAGCAAAGAAAAATGAATCAACTTGAAATCTTCTCAATATAACAGCCAAATCAATAACCAAAACCCCCATCATAAGAGCAGGGTTGTTTTAATGAGACGATTAAGCAAAAGCAAATGGTTTAAGGAGAAGGGCTTAACATGCCTGTTAATCTTTCTTAAAGCTCGAAGAAAACCGTGCCCACAGGAGCTATTCTTCTCCACGGTGACGCAGTAACGCTTTCCAAATAGTCACCTACTTCCACAGGCTCAAAAATAGCCCTCAGCTTCTCCAAAGACAGAATCAATACCCAAAAATTACAGTAGGTTTGACAGAACCATGGAGGAACAAAATGCATAGCAACTAAAATCAAAATGCACACAGCAACAAAGAAACTTCCTTCACAATCCTCTTTCCAAGGTGAGTTGGTCACTAAGACCAATGCCATTGAATGCATTGAATGCATTCCTTTTTCCTTTTTCCTCACGCCACCGCTGACTCAAGGTTGGTGGATTCAAAATTTCAATTTTTTGTATGAAATCAAAGTTTAGCTTCATAGCCAGTTGGATGCCTCCAACTTTTCCATGTTCTCGCCAAACTTAGCGCTGCACATGCAAGGACCTCATTACTGTCCCATTAAATTCCTACTTTCCCTCCTTATCCTTTCCATCCACATGGGTCTCTACGTCCCCTTCCTTAGATTAGGATTAGTTTAGGATTTTAATAGTCCATATCTAGGTCATTTGCCTAGTTCATAGGTTAGTAGGATTTACATCTATTTTCTCCTTTATAAAAGTTAAAATCCATATAGGATAGTAGTTAGGGTATAGGGTAGAACTTAGGGGTAGGTTAGGGTTTTAGTCCCCTAATATTTAATTAATTAGTTTCCAAATCAAGTTCTTCCGCCTGATAGTCGTATTCGACACAATGCAGGACGTTTCGACCTATGTTCCACATACCTGAGCCACCCACATCAAGAGCTTTATCACCTTACGTGGTCTAGCGTTACAACATTGTGCGGTTCGAGAATCAAACCTTTTTCATTGGCATCTACATACCAGATATTCATACCAGAAATTAGGTGCTGCAACATTTATATCAACCTTCAATCTGGTTTAAAAGTAAATCGACAAGCGATCATAAGAAGGCCACAACATACCTTGGATTAATAGAATTGATTCAGGGTGTGCTATCAATCAGTGAAAAGAGTTCATCAAGCATACGAAAAGTCTGTTGTCTCATTAGAAATCACACAAGCAATAATAACTTATGTCCCAAGTATCAAGTTACAGCAAACAAGGGTCCAGATTAACAACACATTCCTTTAAGATCAAAAGATGTGTCTTAACATATTTATCTTCATTTCTGTAGTTACAACATCATGAAAAGTAATCACCATGATAACTTACAAAAATCAAGGCGTTACATTCCTCCCTTCGTAAAGAATCATCGTCCCGATGATCAAATTAACCAATTCAAGGAGTTTCTAAGACAAAATTCAGTTATTGTCCTTCCATTCATAAGTTCATACAAAACAAATTCACTCTCTAAAACAGTGTTTTAAGATAACTGTCAAATAGACCAATAATTGTCTAAATTTGGTAGAATTATCAGTTGTTCGAATTTCAATTTTGATCAAACAAGTTTGGAAAAGTAGATCTCATTTCTTAAATATTTTCCCAAGTTACACTTTCTTCACTAAACTGGTCCCACTGGACCTTACATTGATTCACTTCGTGATTTCTTAAGCACAACTGGTGAGTTCCCAGCACTCGAATGGGCTTAATCACGATTATTCCTAGGTCTTGGACCTATAAGGAATTCCAATTCAGCACATGTGATAAATCTGTTACGTATTTCTTAAGCAAAGAAATATGAAAACATCATGCATTTGTGATAAAGAAGGAGGTAATGCTAGACGATAAGCTACAGGGTTGATTATTTCAACAATTTCAAAAGGTTCCACGTAACGTGGCGACAACTTGGTAGCCTTGCCAAAAGTTATTGAGCTCTTTTTCGGCTTAACTTGAAGAAAGACCTTCTCACCAAGTTCATAATTCCTATCAACCCGCTTTAAGTCTGCATAACTCTTATGCCTATTGGTAGCCTCCTTTAGATGTTCCCGAATCATTTTGATTTGTTGTTCCATTTCCTTGAGGATTTCTGGCCCAATTACCTCTCTGTCCTCTACACTGTAGCAGCTAGCAGGGGTTCTGCATTTTCTTCCATACAATGCTTCAAAGGGTGCCATTTTTAAAGAGGCATGGTATGTATTATTGTAGGCAAATTCAACCAGCAGAAGATATTCCTCCCATTTATACTACTGGTCCATGCAATAAATTCTTAACATGTCCTCTAAAACTTGATTGACTCTCTCAGTCTATCCATCCATCTCTGCATGATATGCAGAGATGAAGTTTAATTTAGTTCCCAAGGCTGCATTAAGCGTTTGCCAAAACCATGATGTCATCCTCGGATCTCTGTTCGATATGATCAATTCAGGTATTCCATGCAATCTAAAAATTTCATGTACAAATCTTCTTGCTAACACTGGTGCATCATCTTTTAAATTACCAGCAATTAAGTGTGCCACTTTGGTTAATTTGTCGACAACAACCAGGATGATATCATGCTTGTTCCTTGACATAGGCAATCCTTGAACGAAATCCATCATTATCACTTGCCATTTGTACTGTGGAACGCTATGGGGATACAATAATCCAGCGGGATGAATATGTTCCAGCTTAACATGCTGACATTCTAAGCAGTGTGTTACAAATTCCACCACATCCTTTTTCATTCCCTTCCAGAAGTATTGTTGCTTAAGATTAGCAAGCATTTTCGTAATGCCAGGGTGTCCAAAAAAAGGTGAATTATGAAATTCAGTTAACAATTTCCTTCTTAAATCATTTGCTAAGGGTATATAGACCCTATTTTCAAATCTCAGAATTCCTTCACTATCAAAGCAAAATCCTTTATACTTCACATCCTTTGGATCTGCAGCAAGTGCTGTTTTAACTTGCTGGAAATAAGGATCTGATTCCAAGGCATCTTTCACCTCATCCTTAAACTGAGTTCTTAACGTTATAAGAGCAAAGATATGCTTCCTTCGACTCAGAGTATTTGCCACTCTATTTTCCTTACCTTTGATGTAGCTTATATCAAAATCATACTGAGATAGAAATTCTAACCATCTTCGCTTCCTTGCATTCAGATTTGGTTGAGTAAAAATATACTTCAACCCCAGATGATCAGTTTTTAACTCAAAAGGTTTTCCTAAAAGGTAATGCCTCCACATTTGAAGTGCATGTACAATGGCAGCGAGCTCAAGGTCGTGTGGAGCACTGTTCATGTAACTTAAGCTTTTTGCTTTCATAAGCTATGACATGGTTATTCTGTAATAGAATACCTCTAAGGCCTTCTCCCGATGCATCCGTTACAACCATAAAATTTCCATTTGGATCTGGTACAATTAAAATAGGTGTTGTAGTTAATTGTTCCTTTAAATTTTTAAAGGCAGATTCACATTTGTCAGTCCAGACAAATTTCTTATCCTTCTTTTACAGTGAAGTGATTGGGGAAGCAATTTTTGAAAAACCCTTAACGAATTTTCTATAATATCCTGCCAAGCCCATGAAGCTTATTACTTCATGCACGTTCTTAGGTGCAGGCCACTCAGTTATAGCTGCATCTTTGAAGGGTCTATAGCTATCCCATTCTCACTTATAACGTGTCCCAAATAATGCACCTCTGCATCATAAAAGGAACATTTAGATAGTTTTCCGTACAACTTCCTCTTTCTTAAAACTTCCAACACAATCCTTAAATGTTCTTGGTGCTCGTCGACATTTTTAGAGTATATAAGAATGTCGTCTAAGAATACAAGCACAAACTTGTCTAGGTATTCTTGAAAAATATTGTTCATCAGATTCATGAAGGTGGCGGGTGCATTTGTTAACCCAAAAGGTAACACCGTGAATTCATAATGCCCGTACCTTGTTCTAAAATCTGTTTTATGAATATCTTCTTCCTTTATTCGTAACCGATGATACCTAGATCGAAGATCTATTTTTGAATAGACTGATGCTCCATGCATCTGGTCAAACAGATCATCAATCCTAGGAAGTGGGTATCTATTCTTAATAGTTTCCTTATTCAACATTTTGTAATCAATGCACAATCTCAATTTACCATCCTTTTTCTATACAAAAATTACTGGCACTCCCCAGGGTGAGACGCTCGGTCTTATCAGCCCCCTAGTCAAAAGTTCTCATAATTGAGCCTTTAACTCTACCAACTCGAGGGTGGTCATTCTATAACGTGCCTTAGATATGGGTTTAGTTCTTGGCTTGATTTCTATTGCAAATTCAAACTCTCATTTGTGTGGAAGACCTGGTAAGTCCTCTAGAAATACATCACTGAAATCCCTTAATAATGGATATCTTTCCATGAAATCATTATCCTCCTCAACATTTTCTGTCATTTTTACTACATACAAGGTGCAACCTCTATTTTTAGCCCTTTTTAGTTGCATAGCTGTTAGTTTTCTAACTGCAACTTCACGCTTTACACCTTGAATGACTGCTACTTTCTATAGGTCGTCAAAACAACAAAAAAAATTTCATAACAGTCGACCTTTTCCTTATGCTCTGCCAACCAGTTAACTCTAATAACGATATCATATGATCCTAAATGAGTGACATACAGGTCAACTTCGGTGGAGAAACTGGGAAAGTCAAGATTTTCCCCAAAAAGGCACATTTCGACTGTATGGACAACATTATTCCCATAATGCACTATCCATGTCTTATCCATTCGTTCATCCTTTCTTTTTAATTTCATTGCAAGTTTAGTAGAAATAAAGCATTCAGTGGCTCAAGTATCAAAAAGTATGACTACAGGTGTACCGAATAACTTACCCGAAAATTCTATAGGCATAACTTGCTTTTCGGCTTGTTTGTTAGCCACCGCAGCGTGTTACCTATGCTGTTGATCGCAATCATCCTTCTTTAGAGGAAAGTGACTCACGTAATGGTCTTTTCCATAGTTGAAGCATCCTCCAACTGGCCCTTTCCTAGGCTCAAATTTGTTACCAGCTTTGAAGTTATCATTCTGGCTCCCATAGGGCTTTTGTCTATTGCCACTAACTTTTGCTAAAGCTACTCCGCACATTATTTGTAGGTTTGTTCATTACAAATTTCTTGTTGTTATCTACAACAATTTTTTTTTTCACACCAAACCTTTTCCAAGGCCCCCTTTTGGGTGTGAGAGATGAAGAAGAATTGGGAGTCTTCTTCCTTATCTCTTGCCTATGGGCAGAAAATGCTCTCAATTTCTGTTCCTATCTTATTGCCTTTTCGACAACTCCTTCCATGGTGATTGGACTGTGGACATACACTTTGCCACCAATGATGGGATTTAGTCCCATTATGAACTTTCGTATTCTGAACTTCTCATCAGCTTGGTACTGCAGCACATACTTAAGGAGTTTAGTAAACCCTTCCCAGTATTCTATCACCGTCAGCCTTCCTTACAACCAGTTCTAAAATTTAGACATTTTCCTATCAAAATAGAGTTGAGGCAGCCACTGTTGCCTAAAGTAACCCTTAAATTTATCCCAAGTTATGTCTGTTTCGAAAATATTCAACTCAACCTTACGGTTGTCCCACCATGACGATGCTTCATGAGAAAGCTGATATGCTCCCCATATCGCTTTGGTCTCCTCGGAGAAGTTTCTTATTGTAAAGTACTTCTCCATTTCACTGAGCCAATTCTCAGCTCTGTCCCCAAGGGTTGTTCCATCAAACTTTGGAGGACTTATCCTCTTTATGTCATTTGTAAGTTCAGCTACTAATCTCACCCTTTTATTTCCAGGATGATAAGGAGCATTCACATTACTATTATCAACACCCAAATTCCCTCCATTGGTGTTGTCCACAGGAGGTGGCTGATCATTTATATCAGCTTCTTCTTCCTCCTCCTCACTACCCATTGACTATTGTTCCAAAATAGTCAAACGATCTCTCGTGTCTAGTAGGGCAACAAGGATTTCATCCAGCTTTTGAGCAGTAGCTACTTCTCTACCCGGTAACGGGTTATTCGCAACATTTCTTCTTTTTCTGACCTTTTTCTGTTCAATAAGAAAATGTAAACCTTATTAAATTTTGGACTCATTAGGTCCAAGAGCTGCAACCTTCAACTTTGATACCAAGATGTAACATCACCATTTTAAGATACTAGAACAACAGAATTTTTTTTTTAAACAACGTTCCCTGTAATGAATTATATAATTCAAACACGCGTTCAAGTTTTAATAATTGTTCTCTGTCCAACTAAAGTAGTTTGGATCACACAATTTCCTTTTAAAACCAATGTTCTCTATTCACATACTTGCAATATGGAACACACATTCAGTGCCATTCAATCATATAACAGTTACCATATGCTGCTGTAAATGACTCGAAGAACTACCGATCTCCCATTTTATGGCTCGGAGTTTCAGAGATCTCTCATTTCATGACTCGGCGACTTACCGATCCTTCATGTTAATTCATGCATTATATAATGAATATATAGGGTTCTCTTACCATTTTTGGTTATCGAAGTGATCCATTTAAGAAGCCTATCTGAATATCTGTTACTGATATTCATCTGACATCCTGCATCTTAAACTAGGTGATTAGGACAACACAACCAGCACTTGCGATACTTTGGCCAAAGATTTTCACATGCCAATCATATTCCTAGATGTGATACACACCAATGGAATACGTCCTTCACCTCACTTCGTCTGTTATCTAGAATGGTCTTTCCTGGCCTCTACCAGTCCTTCCATTTAAGGTCAAGTTCTAACCCCAACTAGCAATATGAACGAGTATAGGAAGTTACTCATGGTAACTAAAGATACACAGACATATTGTGTCATCCCCTAACGATTCCATGTGTCTAGTTACCTTTATTCCTCCGGAGTTACTCCGTATATGGGATGACATTCCTATCCCCATCTAAGAACTTAGTACCCAGCTTATATAAACTCGATGATTTAATTCGGGAGGGCATTGTAATATGTCAGCTATAATATTGTGTCATCATGAAGGTCCCGCCTTCATGATGACACCATAGTGTAGTTGGCATATTTCAATGTCCTACGGAATCCGCTCATCGAGAGTATTCATCCAGCTCGAGTGTGATTTGGTCATAATCTAATCATTAAGATCAACTTTCAGTAGTCATGCTGATCCTTAAACCTCGTTCTCATTACAGTTGTATGTAGCTAGGAGAGACTTAATCTGTCTTCTAGCTTAATACACATCTCCTCCTTCATACAGACAGGTTGCATATTCTCTTCTTGGTTTCATTCTTTATTTATCTGACTAATCAGTCCATTATAGATAAACTTAATAAGTTTAACCTATTAAACTTAACCAAGTTTTTCCACAACCGTAAACAATTCAGAATTCCACCTTATTAGACATCATTTAAACAAGGTCTAATTCTAAATGAACCTATTCATTTGTTCTCCTTAACCTTACTTCTATTAAGGTCAGTTATCAATAGATATGTTTTCCCATATCCATATTTTCTGAATTTAAACATTCGAGGTTATTAACGGAGTCCGAATACAAGGTTCAGCTGCTCCTAAGTTATTTGATATTCCTTAGCTTTCAAGCTAATCCTGAATACCTTTCAATTAAGAGATCATGTTGACCTAATTCCTTTTTAATGCCAATTTAAAATTCATCTTAACCCAAGTATGAACTAATTACACATTTCAACGTAAGAGTTGCATTTAGGTAAAGAATAGATGTTATTTCCTTTTAAATCCATCCATTAACATTTGAATAATACCAAATCAAGGAATAATGTTATATTCTCAAACTTATTCAACAATATCAAACTGATACAGTCATTAAAAATATCACAATCATACTTGTATGCATCCATCGATTTTACAATCTATACATTTTCCAGTCCAAACGACTGGACTTTGTTTATATTAAACAACATTACAACTCATAAGATAGAAGAATTTAATTTCTTCTTTTCTCACTTCCTCCTAGAGAAGTAATAGCTATCAATTACAATCCATCTTCAGTCAATCCAAAAGAAGTATCAGAAAACAACCATGTCTTCATTTATACTCAAATTTCATCTGCAAAATTACTTGCATGGGTCAGTTCATTGAACTGAGCATATTAAGCACTTGTCATTAAAATGAGGTGCTTCTAATTAACTGTCTCAATAAAAGAACCCTGCTTTTATGAAAATGTTAATATGAACATCATTCAACAATTAAGTACCGAAAGGGATGAACAAATTAACAACTCAATCATCTAATTACCCTCCCAATAAAAAAAGATAGAATTACTACCCTCTTTCCCAAAAATTACTACAAGAAGTAATTTCCCTTTAAATAGTTCCATAATTAGCATCTGTAAGAACTAAAACATAATCATGCATACTGTTGTTCCTACATAAAAAATGTAATTTCCTTTCACTTACAACAGTTATAATTTAAAAGATAAAATTTGACTGAAATTGTAAACCAAATTACTTTCCTTTCCTTTCATGCTACTCAATTGATTTCAAGCAATCAAACACTGAGGAGAAAAGTAAACAGCCATAAAATGCAGATGCTTAAACCAAGGCAGTACAAAATTTAATCCAGATGTGATACCAATCAACGGTAACATTTCAAAGAGAGATAAACGAAAATCAATAATCAACTATAAGAGAGAAAGATCATATCACCTCTTTTCACTATCTTATTCAATTACCCATTATTTAAAACGGACATGATCCATCAATATGATTCATTCCGCATAATATATTCCCCTTTAAAATAAGTCACTCTAAAAACATTTCCGTCTTTATAACATGTAGAGTGTACAGCAACAACAACAGTCACATTTTCATCCAATAATGAGAAAATTTACTTTCCAGTAGTAAGGTAATAAATCCATTCGTATTCTGCTCTTAATGAAAACAATGAAAGCTCCACAATCCTTAAAATTATATATATATATATATATATATATATATCCTTGAGTTTAGCAAGACACAATATAATTTGCATGCTCTACTTAGTCTATTATATAGACTGATTTTTTGTTCCTCATCAGATTAGAACTTCCTTCCCAACAGTCCTATATGAATACCAAAAAAAATCAGCAAGAAGAATACTATAACAATTTAGGATAGCAAGTAAGATACTACTATAACCTTGCTGTCCCTGGAAACCCATATTTTATGCAATGAGAAACACCAAGGAATTATAACTCGCATAATAGTCTATCAAGATCACCACAGCTTTGTTTTTTCCAAACGTTTACACACACTGATCTCAGAAATACAATATTCGTATATCAATACCTTTATCAATGCAAACCCGCAATGGGTAATAGATGTGCAAGCAAGGTTCAGTCAAAAAAATCTCAACAGTAAACCAAATCTCATTTGTTTCATTCATTTGCATAGAAACACTAACCCATGTTCGTTTTCATGATAACAGTTTAGACTAGAAGATCAAATCGCATCCAAAATGCATAATAAAATCCTCTCTCTCATTACCTTTAGATTTCAGAACAACAAAGAGAAAACGTAATACATTAATGATTTCAATAAGAAGAATAATCATTTTCTTCAAATGCACAAGAATACCCAAATCGTATTCACCCATATTATGAAGGTTCAACCAGTTATAAAAAAAAATCATCTCATCCTCCTATTTTTGCAAGGATGCACAGAACTCAGAAGTGATATTCATTTAGCTAATGTATCTATTAGCACAAACCCATAATGGTAATGAAACGAATACCCAACACTGTCAAAACAACCATACAGCAAGGACAGTTCAACCAGACATACAAATCATCAAGCAAAGAATGCTCAAGCCACGTTCAGCAAAGAAAAATGACTCAACTTGAAATCTTCTCAGTATAACAGCCAAATCAATAACCAAAACCCCCATCATAAGAGCAGGGTTTTTTGAATGAGATGATTAAGCAAAAGCAAATGGTTTAAGGAGAAGGGCTTAGCATGCTTGTTAATCTTTCTTGAAGCTCAAAGAAAACTGCACCCACAGGAGCTATTCTTCTCTATGGGAACAGTAGTAAAGATTTCTAAATAGTCACCTACTTCCACAGGCTCAAAAATAGCCCTCGGATTCTCCAAAGATAGAATCAATACCCAAAAATTACAGTAGGTTCGACAGAACCATCGAGGAACAAAATGCAAAGCAACTAAAATCTAAATGCGCATAGCAACAAACAAACTTCCTTCACAATCCTCTTTCCAAGGTGAGCTGGTCGCTAAGACCAATGCCATTGAATGCATTGAATGCATTCCTTTTTCCTTTTTCCTCACGCCACCACCGACTCAAGGTTGGCGGATTCAAAATTTCAAATTTTTGCATGAAATCAAAGTTTAGTTTTATAGCTAGTTGGACGCCTACAACTTTTCAATGTTCCCGCCAAACTTGGCGCTACACATGCAAAGACCTCATTATTGTCCCATTAAATTCCTACCTTCCCTCCTTATCCTTTCCATCCACATGGGTCTATACGTCCCCTTCCTTAGGTTAGGATTAGTTTAGGATTTTAATAGTCCATATCTAGGTCATTCACCTAGTTCATAGGTTAGTAGGATTTACATCTATTTTCTCCTTTATAAAATTTAAAATCCATATAGGATAGTAGTTAGGGTATAGGGTAGAACTTAGGGGTAGGTTAGGGTTTTAGTCCCCTAATATTTAATTAATTAGTTTCCAAATCAAGTTCTTCCGCCTGATAGTCGTATTCGACACAATGCAGGACGTTTCGACCTATGTTCCACATACCTGAGCCACCCACATCAAGGCCTTTATCACCTTACGTGGTCTAGCGTTACAACGGTGTGCGGTTTGAGAATTGAACCTTTTTCATTGGCATCTATGTACCAGATATTCATACCATAAATTAGGTGATGCAAAATTTATTTCAACCTTCAATCTGGTTTAAAAGTAAATTGACAAGCGACCATAAGAAGGCCACAACATACCTTGGATTAATGGAATTGATTCAGGGTGTGCTGTCAATCAGCGAAAAGAGTTCATCAAGCATACGACAAGTCTGTTGTCTCATTAGCAATCACATAAGCAATAATAACTTCTATCTAGAGTATCAAGTTACAACAAACAAGGGTCCAGATTAGCAACACATTCCTTTAAGATCAAAAGATGTGTCTTAACATATTTATCTTCATTTCTGTAGTTACAACATCATGAAAAGTAATCACCATGATAACTTACAAAAATCAAGGCATTACATTCCTCCCTTCTTAAAGAATCATCGTCCCGATGATCAAATTAACCAATTCAAGGAGTTTCTAGGACAAAATTCAGTTATTTTCCTTCCATTCATAAGTTCATACAAAACAAATTCACTCTTTAAAACAGTGTTTTAAGATAACTATAAAATAGACCAATAATTGTCTAAATTTGGTAGAATTATCAGTTGTTTGAATTTCAATTTCGATCAAACAAGTATGGAAAAGTAGATCTCATTTCTTCGAGATTTTCCCAAGTTGCACTGTCTTCGCTAAAATGGTCCCACTGGACCTTACATTGATTCACTTCCCGATTTCTTAAGCACAACTGGCGAGTTCCCAGCACTCAAATGGGCTTAATCATGATTATTCCTGGGTCTTGGACCTGCAAGGAATTCTAATTCAGCACATGTGATAAATCTGTTACGTATTTCTTAAGCAAAGAAATATGAAAAACATCATGCATTTGTGATAAAGTAGGAGGTAATGCTAGACGATAAGCTATAGGGTTGATTATTTCAACAATTTCAAAAGGTCCCACGTAACATGGCTACAACTTGGCAGCCTTGCCAAAAGTTATTGAGCTCTTTTTTGGCTTAACCCGAAGAAAGACCTTCACACTAAGTTTATAATTCCCATCAACCTGCTTTAAGTCTGCATAACTCTTTTGCCTATTGGCAGCCTCCTTTAGATGTTACCAAATCATTTTGATTTGTTGTTCCATTTCCTTGAGGATTTCTGGCCTAATTACCTCTCTGTCCTCTACGTTGTCCCAACTAACAGGGTTTTTGCATTTTCTTCCATACAATGCTTCAAAGGGCTCCATTTTTAAAGAGGCATGGTATGTATTATTGTAGCAAATTCAACCAGCGGAAGATATTCCTCCCAT
Source organism: Taxus chinensis (assembly GCA_019776745.2). Taxonomy (NCBI): domain Eukaryota; kingdom Viridiplantae; phylum Streptophyta; class Pinopsida; order Cupressales; family Taxaceae; genus Taxus; species Taxus chinensis. The sequence goes on from CM034148.1 coordinate 457,942,741, forward strand.
TTATACTGCTGGTCCATGCAATACATTCTTAGCATGTCCTCTAAAACTTGATTGACTCTCTCGGTCTGTCCATCTGTCTCTGGATGATATGCTGAGCTGAAGTTTAATTTAGTTCCCAAGGCCGCATTAAGCATTTTCCAAAACCTTCATGTCATCCTCGGATCTCTGTCCGATATGATCAATTCGTGTATTCCATGCAATCTGAAAATTTCATGTACAAATCTTCTTGCTAACACTGGTGCATCCTTTTTCAAATTACCAGCAATGAAGTGTGCCACTTTGGTTAATTCGTCGATGACAACCAGGATGATATCATAATTGTTCCTTGACATAGGCAATCCTTGAACGAAATCCATCGTTATCACTTGCCATTTATACTGTGGAACGTTGTGGGGATAAAATAATCCAACGTGATGCATATGTTCTGCCTTAACATGCTGACATTCCAAGTAGTGTGTTAAAAATTCCACCACATCCTTTTTCATTCCCTTCCAGAAGTATTGCTACTTAAGATCAGCAAGCATTTTCGTAATGCCAGGGTGTCCAAAAAAAGGTGAATTATGAAATTCATTTAACAATTTCCTTCTTAAATTATTTGCCAAGGGTATATAGACCCTATTTTTGAATCTCAGAATTCCTTCGCTATTAGAGAGAAATCCTTTATACTTCACATCCTTTAGATCTGCAGCAAGTGCTGTTTTAACTTGCTGGAAATAAGGATCTGATTCCAAGGCATCTTTTACTTCATTCCTAAACTGAGTTCTTAATGTTATAAGAGCAGAGATATGCTTCCTTCGACTCAGAGTATTTTCCACTCTATTTTCCTTGCCTTTGATGTAGCTTATATCAAAATCATACTGAGACAGAAATTCTAACCATCTTCACTGCCTTGCATTCAGATTTGGCTGAGTAAAAATATACTTCAACCCCAGATGGTTAGTTTTTAACTCAAAAGGTTTGCCTAAAAGGTAATGCCTCGACATTTGAAGTGCATGTACAATGGCAGTGAGCTCAAGGTCATGTGGAGCATAATTTTGTTTATGTAACTTAAGCTTTTTGCTTTCATAAGCTATGACATGGTTATTCTGTAATAGAATACCTCCAAGGCCTTCTCCCGATGCATCCGTTACAACCATAAAATTTCCATTTGGATCTGGTACAGTTAAAATAGGTGTTGTAGTTAATTGTTCCTTTAAATTTTTAAAGGTAGATTCACATTTGTCAGTCCAGACAAATTTCTTATCCTTCTTTTACAGTGAAGTGATTGGGGAAGCAATTTTTGAAAAACCCTTAACGAATTTTCTATAATATCCTGCCAAGCCCATGAAGCTTATTACTTCATGCACGTTCTTAGGTGCAGGCCACTCAGTTATAGCTGCATCTTTGAAGGGTCTATAGCTATCCCGTTCTCACTTATAACGTGTCCCAAATAATGCACCTCTGCATCATAAAAGGAACATTTAGATAGTTTTCCGTACAACTTCCTCTTTCTTAAAACTTCCAACACAATCCTTAAATGTTCTTGGTGCTCGTCGACATTTTTAGAGTATATAAGAATGTCGTCTAAGAATACAAGCACAAACTTGTCTAGGTATTCTTGAAAAATATTGTTCATCAGATTCATGAAAGCGGCAGGTGCATTTGTCAACCCAAAAGGTAACACCGTGAATTCATAATGCCCGTACCTTGTTCTAAAAGTTGTTTTATGAATATCTTCTTCCTTTATTCGCAGCTGATGATACCCAGATCGAAGATCTATTTTTGAATAGACTGATGCTCCATTCATTTGGTCAAATAGATCATCAATCCTAGGAAGTGGGTATCTATTCCTAATAGTTGCCTTGTTCAAAATTCTGTAATCAATGCACAGTCTCAATGTACCATCCTTTTTCTTTACAAAAATTATCGGTGCTCCCCAGGGTGAGACGCTCGGTCTTATCAGCCCCTTAGTCAAAAGTTCCTGTAATTGAGCCTTTAACTCTACCAACTCTAGGGTGGTCATTCTATAAGGTGCCTTAGATATGGGTTCAGTTCCTGGCTTGATTTATATTGCAAATTCAAACTCTCGTTTGGGTGGAAGACCTGGTAATTCCTCCGGAAATACATCACTAGAATCCCTTAATAATAGATATCTTTCCATAAAATCATTATCCTCGTCAACATTTTCTGTCATTTTTACTGCATACAAGGTACAGCCTCTATTTTTAGCCCTTTTTAGTTGTATAGCTATTAGTTTTCTAACTGCAACTTCACGCTTTACACCTTGAATGACTGCTGTTTTCTACAGGTCGTCAAAACAACAAATTTGTTTTTTATAACAGTCAACCTTTTCCTTATGCTCTGCCAACTAGTTAACTCCAATAATGATATCATATGATCCTAAAGGAGTGACATACAGGTCAACTTCGGTGGAGAAACCGGGCAAGTCAAGATTTTCCCCAAAAAGGCACATTTCAACTGTATGGACAACATTATTCCCATAATGCACTGTCCATGTCTTATCCATTCGTTCAGCCTTTCTTTTTAATTTCATTGCAAGTTTAGTAGAAATACAGCATTCAGTGGCTCCAGTATCAAAAAGTATTACTACATATGTACTGAATAACTTACTCGGAACTTCTATAGGCGTAACTTAATTTTCATCTTGTCTGTTAGCCACCACAGCGTGTATCCTATGCTGCTGATTGCGATCATCCTTCTTCAGAGGACAGTGACTCACATAGTGGTCTTTTCCACAGTTGAAGCATCCTCCAACTGGCCCTTTCCTAGGCTCAAATTTGTTACCAGCTTTGAACTTATCATTCTGGCTCCCATAGGGCTTTTGTCCATTGCCACTAACTTTTGCGAAGCTTCTCCACACACTATTTGCAGGTTTGTTCATTACAGATTTCTTGTTGTTATCTACAACAATTTTGTTTTTCACACCAAACCTTTTCCAAGGCCCCCTTTTGGGTGCGAGAGATGAAGAAGAATTGGGAGTCTTCTTCCTTATCTCTTCCCTATGGGCAAAAATTTCTCTCAATTTTTGTTCCTGTCTTATTACCTTTTTGACAACTCCTTCCATGGTGGTTGGACCGTGGACATCCACTTCGCCACCAATGATGGGATTTAGTCCCATTATGAAATTTTATATTCTGAACTTCTCGTCAACTTGGTACTTCGACACATACTTAAGGAGTTTAGTAAACCCTTCCCAGTATTCTGTCACCGTTAGCCTTCCTTGCGACCAGTTCTGAAATTCAGTCATTTTCCTATCAAAATAGAGTTGAGGCAGCCACTGTTGCCTAAAGTAACCCTTAAATTGATCCCAAGTTATGTCTGATTCGACAATTTTAAACTCAACCTTATGGTTGTCCCACCATGATGATGCTTCATGAGAAAGCTGATATGCTCCCCATATCACTTTGGTCTCCTGAGAGAAGTTTCTTATTGCAAAGTACTTCTCCATTTCACTAAGCCAATTCTTAGCTCCATCCCCAAGGGTTGTTCCATCAAACTTTGGAGGACTTATCCTCTTTATGTCATTAATAAGTTCAACTACTAATCTTGCCGTTTTTATTCTAGGATGATTAGGAGCATTCACATTACTATTATCAACACCCGGATTCCCTCCATTGGTGTTGTCCACAGGAGGTGGCTGATCATTTATATCAGCTTATTCTTCCTCCTCCTCATTGCCCATTGGCTGCTGTTCCAAAATAGTCAAACGATCTCTCGTGTCTAGTAGGGCAGCAAGGATTTCATCCAGCTTTTGAGCAGTACCTGCTTCTCCACCCGATAACGGGTTGTTCACAGCATTTCTTCTTGTTCTGACCATTTTTTGTTCAATAAGAAAATGTAAACCTTATTAAATTGTGGACTCATTAGGTCCAAGAGCTGCAACCTTTAGCTTTGATACCAAGATGTAACATCCCCATTTTAAGATACTACAACAGGGGAATTTTTTATTTTTTTTATACAACATTCCCTGCTATGAATTATATAATTCAAACACACGTTCAAGTTTTAATAATTGTTCTGTGTCCAACTAAAGCAGTTTGGATCACACAATTTCCTTTTAAAACCAATGTTCTCTATTCACATACTTGCAATATGGAACACACATTCAGTGCCATTCAATCATATAACAATTACCATATGTTGCTGTAAATGACTCGAAGAACTACCGATCTCCCATTTTATGGCTCGGAGTTTCAGCGATCTCTCATTTCATGACTCGGTGACTTACCGATCCTTCATGGTAATTCATGCATTATATAATGGATATAAAGGGTACTCTTACCATTTCCAGTTATCGAAGTGATCCATTTAAGAAGTATATCTTAATATCTGTTACTGATATTCATCTGACATCCTACATCTTAAACTAGGTGATTAGGACAACGCAACCAGCACTTGCGATACACTGGCCAAAGATTTTCACATGCTTTGCATGATCATATTCCTGGATGTGATACACACCAATGGAATACATCCTTCACCTCACTTCATCTATTATCTAGAATGGTCTTTCTTGGCCTCTACTAGTCCTTCCATTTAAGGTCAAGTTCTAACCCCAACTAGCAATATGAACGAGTATAGGAAGTTACTCATGGTAACTAAAGATACACAGACATACAGTGTCATTCCTAGATGACTCTTTGTGTCTAGTTACCTTTAGTCCTCCGGAGTCACTCCGTATACGTGATCACATTCCTATCCCCATCCAAGAACTTATTATCCAACTTATGTAAACTTGATGATTTAATTCGGGAGGGCATTGTAAAATGTCAGCTATAACATTGTGTCGTCATGAAGGCCCCACCTTCACGAAGACACCATATTGTAGCTGTCATATGTTAATGTCCTACGGAATCCTCTCATCGAAGGTACACATCTAGCTCAATTGTGATTTGGTTATAATCTTAGTATTTAAGATCAACTTTTAGTAGCCATACTGATCCTTTATCCTTGTTCTTGTTACAGTTGTATGTAGCTAAGAGAGACTTAATCCGTCTTCTAGCTTAATATGCATCTTATCCTTCATACCGAAGGGTTTCCTATTCACTTCTTGGTTCCTTTCTTAATCTTTGGACTAAGCAGTCCATTATCGATAACTTAATAAGTTTAACCTATTAAACTTAACCAAGTTTTCCACAACTGTAAAAAAATTTAGAATTCCATCTTATTAGACATCATTTAAACGAGGTCTAATTCTAAATGAATTTATTCGTTTATCCTCCTTAACCTTACTTAGTTAAGGTCTGTTAACAATAGATATGATTTCCCATATCTTTATTTTCTGAATTTAAACATTCGAGGCTATTAACGGAGTCCGAATACAAGGTTTGGCTGCCCCTAAGTTATTTGATATCCCTTATTTTTCAAACTAATCCTGAATACCTTCCAATTAGGATTTCGTGTTTATCTAAATCTTTTTAATGTCAATTCAAAATTCATCTTAACCCAAGTATGAACTAATTACACATTTCAACGTAAAATTTGCATTCAGGTAAAGAATAGATGTTATTTCCTTTTAAATTCATCCATTAACATTTGAATAATTCCAAGTTAAGGAATAATGTTATATTCTCAAACTTAATCTACAATATCAAACTGATACAATTATTGAAAATATCACACTTTTACTTGTATTCATCCATCAGATTTACAATCTATACATTTGCTAGTCCAAACGACTGGACTTTGTTTATTTCAAACAACATTACAACTCATAAAGATAGAAGAATGTAACTTCTTCCTTTCTCATTTCCTCGTAGAGAAGTAATAGCTATCAATACAATCCATCTTCAGTTAATCAAATAAGTATCGGAAAACAACCATGTCTTCATTTATACTCAAGTTTCATTGCAAAATTACTTGCACAGGTCAGTTCATTAAACTGAGCATATTAAGCGCTTTTCTTTAAAATGAGGTGCTTTTAATTAACTGTCTCAATAAAAGAACGCTGCTTTTATGAAACGTTAATATGAACATCATTCAAGAATTAAATACCAAAAAGGATGAACAACATATCAACTCAATCATCCAATAACCCTCCTAATCAGATAAAGGATTACTGCCCTCTTTCCCAAATAATTATTACAAGAAGTAATTTCCTTCAACAGTTCCAGATTACAAACATCTGTAAGAACTAAAAACACAACTATGCAACTGCTATTCTAAAATAAATGCTATCAATTTCATTCTCTTACAATAGTTGTGAATTCAAAAGATAGATCTTAACTAAAATCTAAACCAAATTATTGTCCCTTCCTTCATACAACTCATCTGATTTCAAGCAATCAAACTCTAAAGAGAACAAACAAACAACAATTAAATACCAATGCTTAACCCAAGCAGTACAAAATTAGTTCCATAACAATTATAGATTTCCAACTGTATGAGAGAAAAATGATCATTAATTCAAATTATCCATTGACACTCTCTTTCTTTTCCTCATAGCTGTACTAGAAGTTTTTAATCCAAATGTGATATCAATCAATGATAACAGTCCAAAGAGAAATAAATGAAAATCAATAATTGAATATAAGGGAGCAAGATCATATCACCTCTTCTTACTGTCTATCTAAATACCTCTTATTTAGAGTAGACATATTCCAAGAGTATAATTCATTCAGAGTAGTATTTTTAATAATTGAAAACTACTATTACCTTTCCAAAAAGTTGACTAGAGTTTATTGCAACTGGCCTATAAACATTAGTACCAAAAGGACCTATAACGCAATCATTTCCTTTTAAACATTTCACTCTACATACATTCATGTCTTTATAACATGTAAGAGTGTACAACGACTACAACCAGTCACACTTTCATCCTAATAATGAGAGTTTTCACTTTCCAAAAACAAAGAATAATTCCATTCATATTCTGTTCTTAATGAAAACGATGAAAGGTCCACAATCCTTAAAAGTATATATATTCACATAACAATGCCTTTATCAATGCAAACCCGCACAGGGTAATAGATGCGCAAGCAAGGTACAATCAAACAATCTCAACAGCAAGCCAAATCTCATTTGTTTCATTCATTTACATAGAACACTAAGCCATGTTCGTTTTCATGATGACAGTTCAGACTAGAAGATCAAACCGCATCCAAAATGCACAATAAAATCCTCTTTCCCATTACCTTCAGATTTCGAAGCAACAAAGAGAAAACATAATTCATTAATGATTTCAATAAGATGAACAATCATTTTCTTCAAACACCCGAGAATACCCAAGTCGTGTTCATTCTTTTAAGGACAGTTCAACCTGACATACAAATCATCTCATCTTTTCATTTTCACAAGAATGCTCAGAACTTAGAAGTGATATTCATTTAGCTAATGTATTTATCAGCACAACCCAAAATGGTAATAAAGCGAATACCCAACACTGCTGAAACGAACCACACAACAATGAAAGTGTATTCAACTTAATCATTATGCAAAGAATGCTCAAGCCGCTTACAACAAAAGAAAACGACTCAACTCAAAATCATCTCAACGTAACAGCCAAATCAAATAACCAAAATCCCCTCCATAAGAGCAGGGTTGCTTTAATGAGACTATTAAGCAAAAGCAAGCGGTTTAAGGAGAAGGGCTTAACATGCTTGTTAATTTTTCTTGTGGCTCGAAGAAAACTGTGCCCACTGGAGTTGTTTCTCTCCACGACATCCTCGGCTAGGATTTCTAACCAGTCACTAACTTCTACAGGCTCAAGAATAGCCTTTGTTTTTCCAAAGAACAGAGATAATAATTAAAACACAGCTGGTTCGATAGAAGTAGGGAGAAACAAAATGCAAAGCAACTAAAATCCAAATGCACACAACAACAAATAATTTTCCTTTTTCCTCTATCCTCTTTCCAAGGTGAGCTGGTCGCTAAGTCCAAGATAATTAATGCATTGAATGCACTAACTTTCCTCATTCCTCATGCCACCGCCGACTCGAGTTGGTGAGTTTCCAATTTTCAAATTTGCATATAAATTCCATTTAGTTTCTAAGCTAGTTAGACGCCTCCAACTTTTCTTTGTTCCTGCCAAACTTGGCACTGTACATGTAAGGGCTTCATTTACTGTCCCATTAAATTTCCTACCTTCCCCCCTTATTCTTTCCATCCACATGGGTCTATGCATCCCCTTCCTTAGGTTAGGATTAGTCTAGGATTTTAATAGTCCATATCTAGGTCATTTGCCTAGTTCATAGGTTAATGGAATTTATATCTATTTTCTCTCTTATGAAATCTAAAATCCATATAGGATAGTAGTTAGGGTATAAGATAAAACTCAGGGGTAGGTTAGGGTTTAATCCCCTAATATTTAATTAACTAGTTTCCATATCAAGTCTTTCCACCTGACAGTCATATTCAACATTAAGCAGGACATTTCGTCCTAAGTTCCACATACCTGTGCCACTTGCATCCAGGACCTTATCGTCTTATGCTGTCTATCATTACAAGGGTGTGTGGTTTGAGAATCAAACCTTTTTCATTGGCATCTACGTACCAAATATTCATACCTGAAATTAGGTGCTGCAACATTTATATCAACCTTCAGTCTGGTTTAAAAGTAAATCATCAAAGTGATCATAAGAAGGCCACATCATACCTTGGATCAATGGAATTGATTCAAGGTGTGCTGTCAATTAGCAAATAGATTTCATCAAGCATACAACAAGTTTTTTCTCTCATTAGCAATCACACAAGAAATAATAAATTTTGTCCCAAGTATCAAGTTACAGCAAACAAGGGTCTAGATCAGCAACACATTCCTCTAAGATCAAAAGATGTGTCTTAACATATTTATCTTCATTTCTGTAGTTACAACATCATGAAAGGTAATTACCATGATAACTTACAAAAATCAAGGCGTTACATTCCTCCCTTCTTAAAGAATCATCATCCCGATGATAAAATTAACCAATTCAAGGAGTTTCTAGGACAAAATTCAGTTATTGTCCTTCCATTCATAAGTTCATACCAAAAACAGATTCAGTCTTTAAAACAGTGTTTTAAGATACCTGTAAAATAGACCAATAATTGTCTAAATTTGGTAGAATTATTAGTTGTTTGAATTTCAATTTTGATCAAACAAGTATGGAAAAACAGATCTCATTTCTTCGAGATTTTCCCAAGTTACACTTTCATCGCTAAACTGGTCCCACTGGACCTTACATTGATTCACTTTACGATTTCTTAAGCACAACTGGCAAGTTACCAGCACTCAAATGGGCTTAATTATGATTATTCCTGGGTCTTGGACCTGCAAGGAATTCCAATTCAGCACATGTGATAAATCTGTTACATATTTCTTAAGCAAAGAAATATGAAAAACATCATGCATTTGTGATAAAGCAGGAGGTAATTCTAGACGATAAGCTAAGGGTTGATTATTTCAACAATTTCAAAAGGTCCCACATAATGTGGCGATAACTTGGTAGCCTTGCCAAAAGTTATTGAGCTCTTTTTTGGCTTAACTTGAAGAAAGAACTTCTCACCAAGTTTATAATTCCTATCAACCTGCTTTAAGTCTGCATAACTCTTTTGCCTATTGGCAGCCTCCTTTAGATGTTCCCGAATCATTTTGATTTTTTGTTCCATTTCCTTGAGGATTTTTGACCCAATTACCTCTCTGTCCTCTACGTTGTCCCAGTTAACAGGGGTTCTACATTTTCTTCCATACAATGCTTCAAAGGGCGCCATGTTTAAAGAGGCATGGTATGTATTATTGTAGGAAAATTCAACCAGCGGAAGCTATTCCTCCCATTTATACTGCTGGTCCATGCAATACATTCTTAACATGTCCTCTAAAACTTGATTGAATCTCTCAGTTTGTCCATCCGTCTCCGGATGATATGCAGAGCTGAAGTTTAATTTAGTTCCCAAGGCTGCATTAAGTGTTTGCCAAAACCTTGATGTCATCCTCGGATCTCTGTCCGATATGATCAATTTGGGTATTCCATGCAATCTGAAAATTTCATGTACAAATCTTCTTGCTAATACTGGTGCATCGTCTTTCAAATTACCAGTAATAAAGTGTGCCACTTTGGTTAATTTTTCGATGACAAACAGGATGATATCATGCTTATTCCTTGACATAGGCAATCCTTGAACGAAATCCATTGTTATCAATTGAAATTTGTACTGTGGAACGCTGTGGGGATACAATAATCTAGTGGGATGCATATGTTCCACCTTAACACTCTGACATTCCAAGAAGTGTGTTACAAATTCCACCACATCCTTTTTTATTCCCTCCTAGAAATATTGCTTCTTAAGATCAGCAAGCATTTTCGTAATGCCAGGGTGTCTAGAAAAAGGTGAATTATGAAATTCAGTTAACAATTTCCTTCTTAAATCATTTGCCAAGGGTATATAGACCTTGTTTTCGAACCTTAGAGTTCCTTCGCTATCAAAGTGAAATCCTTTATACCTCACATCCTTTGGATCTGCAGTAAGTGCTGTTTTAACTTGCTGGAAATAAGGATCTGATTCCAAGGCATCTTTCACCTCATCCTTAAACTGAGTTCTTAACGTTATAAAGCAGAGATGTGCTTCCTTCAACTCAGAGCATTTGCCACTCTATTTTCAGTGTCTTTGATGTAGCTTATATCAAAATCATACTGAGACAGAAATTCTAACCATCTTCGCTGTCTTGCATTCAAATTTAGTTGAGTACAAATATACTTCAACTCTAGATGGTCAGTTTTTACCTCAAAAGGTTTGCCTAAAAGGTAATGCCTCCACATTTGAAGTGCATGTACAATGGCAACAAGCTCTAGGTCGTGTGGAGCATAATTCTGTTCATGTAACTTAAGCTTTCTGCTTTCATAAGCTATGACATGGTCATTCTGTAATAGAATACCTCCAAGGCCTTCTCCCAATGCATCCGTTACAACCATAAAATTTCCATTTGGATCTGGTACAGTTAAAATAGGTGCTGTAGTTAACTATTCCTTTAAAGTTTTAAAGGCAGATTCACATTTTTCAATCTAGACAAATTTCTTATCCTTCTTTTACAGTGAAGTGATTGGGGCAGCAATTTTTGAAAAATCCTTAACGAACTTTCTATAATATCCTGCCAAGCCCATGAAGCTTCTTACTTCATGCATGTTCTTAGGCGCAGTCCACTCGGTTATAGCTGTGATCTTTGAAGGGTCTACAGCTATCCCGTTATTGCTTATAATGTGTCCCAAATAATGCACCTCTGCATCATAAAAGGAACATTCAGACGGTTTGCTGTATAACTTCCTCTTTCTTAAAACTTCCAGCAATATCCTTAAATGTTCTTGGTGCTCTTCAACATTTTTAGAGTATATAAGAATGTCATCTAAGAATACAAGCACAAACTTGTCTAGGTATTCTTGAAAAATATTGTTCATCAAATTCATGAAGGTGGCAGGTGCATTTGTCAACCCAAAAGGTAACACTGTGAATTCATAATGCCCGTACCTTGTTCTCAAAGCTGTTTTATGAATATCTTCTTCCTTTATTCACAGCTGATGATACCCAGATCGAAGATCTATTTTTGAATAGACTGATACTCCATGCATCTGGTCAAACAGATCATCAATCCTAGGAAGTGGGTATTGATTCTTAATAGTTACATTGTTTAACATTCTATAATCAATGCACAGTCTCAATGTGCCATCCTTTTTCTTTACAAAAATTACCGGCGCTCCCCATGGTGAGACGCTTGGTCTTATCAGCCCCTTAGTCAAAAGTTCCTGTAATTGAGCCTTTATCTCTACCAACTCGAGGGTGGTCATTCTATAAGGTGCCTTAGATATGGGTTCAGTTCCTGGCTTGATTTCTATTGCAAATTCAAACTCTCGTTTGGGTGGAAGACCTAGTAATTCCTATGAAAATACATCACTAAAATCCCTTAATAATGGATATATTTCCATGAAATCATTATCCTCCTCAGCATTTTCTGTCATTTTTACTACAAACAAGGTGCAACCTCTATTTTTAGCCCTTTTTAGTTGCATAGCTGTTAGTTTCCTAACTGCAACTTCACGCTTTACACCTTGAATGACTGCTACTTTTTGCAGGTCATCAAAACAAAAAATTTATTTTTCATGACAATTGACCTTTGCCTTATGTTCTGCCAACCAGTTAACTCCAATAATGATATCATATGATCCTAAAGGAGTGACATATAGGTCAACTTTGGTGGAGAAATTGGGCAAGTCAAGAATTGCCCCAAAAAGGCACATTTTGACTGTATGGATAACATTATTCCCATAATGCACTATCCATGTCTTATCCATTCATTTAGCCTTTATTTTTAATTTCATTGCAAGTTTAGTAGAAATAAAGCATTCAATGGCTCTAGTATCAAAAATTATGACTACAGGTGTACCGAATAACTTACCCGGAACTTCTATAGGCGTAACTTGCTTTTCAGGTTGTCTGTTAGCCACCGCAACGTGTATCCTATGCTGTTGATCGCGATCATCCTTTTTTAAAGGAAATTGACTTGCGTAATGGTCATTTACATAGTTGAAGTATCCTCCAATTGGCCCTTTCCTAGGCTCAAATTTTTTACTAGCTTTGAAGTTATCATTCTGGCTCCCATAGGACTTTTGTCCATTGCCACTAACTTTTACGAAGCTGCTCCGCACACTATTTACAGGTTTCTTCATTACAGATTTCTATTTGTTATCTACAACAATTTTTTTTTTCACACCAAACCTTTTCCAAGGCCGCCTTTGGGTGCGAGAGATGAAGAAGAATTGGGAATCTTCTTCCTTATCTCTTCCCTATGAGCAGAAATTGCTCTCAATTTCTTTTCCTGTCTTATTGATTTTTCGACAAGTCCTTCCATGGTGTTTTGACCATGGACATCCACTTCACCACAAATGATGGGATTTAGTCCCATTATGAACTTTCGTATTCTAAACTTCTCGTCAGCTTGGTACTACGGCACATACTTAAGGAGTTTAGTAAACCCTTCCCAATATTCTGTCACCGTCAGCCTTCCTTGCGACCAGTTTTGAAATTCAGTCATTTTCCTATCAAAATAGAGTTGAAGCAACCACCGTTGCCTAAAGTAACCCTTAAATTGATCCCAAGTTATGTCTGATTAGACAATATTCAACTCAACCTTATGGTTGTCCCACCATGATGATGCTTCATGAGAAAGCTGATATGCTCCCCATATCGCTTTGGTCTCCTCGGAGAAGTTTCTTATTGCAAAGTACTTCTCCATTTCACTGAGCCAATTCTTAGCTCTTTCCCAAAGGGTTGTTCCATCAAACTTTGGAGGACTTATCCTCTTTATGTCATTTTTAAGTTCAGCTACTAATCTTGCCCTTTTAGTTCCAGGATGATTAGGAGCATTCACATTACTATTATCAACACCCAAATTCCCTCCATTGGTGTTGTCCACAAGAGGTGGCTGATCATTTGTATAAGCTTCTTCTTCCTCCTCTTCATTTCCCATTGACTGCTGTTCCAAAAAATTCAAATGATCTCTTGTGTCTAGAAGGGTAGCAAGGATTTCATCCAGATTTTGAGCAGTAGCTGCTTCTCCACCTGGTAACGGGTTATTCGCAGCATTTCTTCTTGTTCTAACCATTTTCTATTCAATAAGGAAATGTAAACCCTATTAAATTGTGGACTCATTAGGTCCAAGAGCTGCAACCTTTAGCTCTGATACCAAGATGTAACATCCCCATTTTAAGATACTAGAACAAGGAATTTAATTTTTTTTATACAACATTCCCTGTTATGAATTATATAATTCAAACACACGTTCAAGTTTTAATAATTGTTCTCTTTCCAATTAATGCAGTTTGGATGACATAATTTCCTTTTAAAACTAATGTTCTCTTTTCACATATTTGCAATATGGAACACACATTCAGTGCTATTCAATCATATAACAGATACCATATGCTGCTGTAAATGACTTGAAGAACTACTGACCTCCCACTTTATGGCTCGAAGTTTCAGCAATCTCTCATTTCATGACTCGACGACTTAGCAATCCTTTATGTTAATTCATGCATAGTATAATGAATATATAGGGTTCTTTTACCATTTCTAGTTATCGAAGTGATCCATTTAAGAAGCCTATCTGAATATTTGTTACTGATATTCATCTGACATCCTACATCTTAAATTAGGTGATTAGGACAATGCAACCAGCACTTGCGATACTTTGGCCAAAGATTTTCACATGCTTTGCATGATCCTATTCCTAGATGTGATACACACCAATGGAATACGTCCTTCACCTCACTTCGTTTGTTATCTAAAATGGTCTTTCCTGGTGTCTACCAGTCCTTCCATTTAAGGTCAAACTCTAACCCCAACTAGCAATATGAACGAGTATAGGAAGTTACTCATGGTAACTAAAGATACGCAGACATACGGTGTCTTTCCTAGACGACTCTGTGTGTCTAGTTACCTTTAGTCCTCCGAAGTCACTCCGTATACGTGATCACAATCCTATCCCCAGCCAAGAACTTATTATCCAGCTTATGTAAACTTGATGATTTAATTCGGGAGGGCATTGTAATATGTCAGCTATAACATTGTGTCGTCATGAAGGCCCCACATTCATGAAGACACCATATTGTAGCTGTCATATGTCAATGTCCTACGGAATCCTCTCATCGAAGGTACACATCCAACTCAATTGTGATTTGGTTATAATCTTAGTATTTAAGATCAACTTTTAGCAGCCATGCTGATCCTTTATCCTTGTTCTTGTTACAGTTGTATATAGCTAAGAGAGACTTAATCCATCTTCTAGCTTAATATGCATCTTATCCTTCATACCGAAGGGTTTCCTATTCACTTCTTGGTTCCTTTCTTAATCTTTGGACTAAGCAGTCCATTAATGATAACTTAATAAGTTTAACCTATTAAACTTAACCAAGTTTTCCACAACTGTAAACAAATTCAGAATTCCATCTTATTAGATGTCATTTAAACGAGGTCTAATTCTAAATGAATTTATTCATTTATCCTCCTTAACCTTACTTAGTTAAGGTCTGTTAACAATAGATATGATTTCCCATATCTTTATTTTCTGAATTTAAACATTCAAGGCTATTAACGAAGTTTGAATACAAGGTTCGGCTGCACCTAAGTTATTTGATATCCCTTAGTTTTCAAACTAATCCCAAATACCTTTCAATTAGGATTTCGTGTTTATCTAAATCTTTTTAATGTCAATTCAAAATTCATATTAACCCAAGTATGAACTAATTGCACATTTCAACGTAAAAGTTGCATTCAGGTAAAGAATAGATGTTATTTCCTTTTAAATTCATCCATTAACATTTGAATAATTCCAATTCAAGGAATAATGTTATATTCTCAAACTTATTCAACAATATCAAACTGATATAGTTATTGAAAATATCACACTTTTACTTGTATTCATCCATCAAATTTACAATCTATACATTTTCCATTCCAAATGACTAGACTTTGTTTATATCAAACAACATTACAACTCATAAAGATAGAAGAATGTAACTTCTTCCTTTCTAATTTCCTCGTGGAGGAGTAATAGCTATCAATACAATCCATCTTCAGTTAATCAAAGAAGTATCGGAAAACAACCATGTCTTTATTTATACTCAAGTTTCATCTGTAAAATTACTTGCATGGGTCAGTTCATTGAACTGAGCATATTAAGCACTTGTCTTTAAAATAAGGTGCTTTTAATTAACTGTCTCAATAAAAGAACCCTACTTTTATGAAACGTTAATATGAACATCATTCAAGAACTAAATACCAAAAAAGATGAACAACATATCAACTCAATCACCCAATAACCCTCCTAATCAGAAAAAGGATTACTGCCCTCTTTCCCAAATAATTATTACAAGAAGTAATTTCCTTCAACAGTTCTAGATTACAAACATCTGTAAGAACTAAAAACATAACTATGCAACTGCTGTTCTAACATAAATGCTATCAATTCCATTCTCTTACAATAGTTGTGAATTCAAAAGATAGATCTTAACTAAAATCTAAACCAAATTATTGTCCCTTCCTTCATACAACTCATCTGATTTCAAGCAATCAAACACTGAAGAGAAAAAGCAAACAACAATTAAATACCAATGCTTAATCCAAGCAGTACGAAATTCGTTCCATAAAAATTATAGATTTCCAACTGTATGAGAGAAAAATGATCATTAATTCAAATCATCCATTCACACTCTCTTTCTTTTCCTCATAGCTGTACTAGAAGTTTTTAATCCAAATGTGATATCAATCAATGATAACAGTCCAAAGAGAAATAAACGAAAATCAATAATTGAATATAAGGGAGCAAGATCATATCACCTCTTCTTACTGTCTATCCAAATTCCTCTTATTTAGAGCAGACATATTCCAATAGTATAATTCATTCAGAGTAGTATATTCAGTAATTGAAATCTACTATTACCTTTCCAAAAAGTTGACTAGAGTTTATTGCAACTGGCCTATAAACATTAGTACCAAAAGGACCTATAATGCAATCATTCCCTTTTAAACATTTCACTCTACATACATTCACGTCTTTATAACATGTAAGAGTGTACAACGACTACAACCAGTCACACTTTCATCCTAATAATGATATTTTTCACTTTCCAACAACAAAGAATAATTGCATTCATATTCTGTTCTTAATGAAAACAATGAAAGGTCCACAATCTTTAAAAGTATATATATTCGCATAACAATGCCTTTATCAATGCAAACCCGCATAGGGTAATAGATTTGCAAGCAAGGTACAGTCAAACAATCTCAACAGCAAGCCAAATCTCATTTGTTTCATTCATTTGCATAGAACACTAAGCCATGTTCATTTTCATGATGAAATTTCAGACTAGAAGATCAAACCACATCCAAAATGCACAATAAAATCCTCTTTCTCATTACCTTCAGATTTCGAAGCAGCAAAGAGAAAACATAATTCATTAATGATTTCAATAAGAAGAACAATCATTTTCTTCAAACACCTGAGAATACCCAAGTCGTGTTCATTCTTTTAAGGATAGTTCAACCAGACATAAAAATCATCTCATCTTTTCATTTTCACAAGAATGCTCAGAACTCAGAAGTGATATTCATTTAGCTAATGTATTTATTAGCACAACCCAAAATGGCAATAAAGCGAATACCCAACACTGTCGAAATGAACCACACAGCAAGGAAAGTGTACTCAACTTAATCATTATGCAAAGAATGCTCAAGCCACGTATAGCAAAAGAAAATGACTCAACTTGAAATCATCTCAACGTAACAGCCAAATGAAATAACCAAAACCCCCTTCATAAGAGCAGGGTTGTTTTAATGAGACTATTAAGCAAAAGCAAGCAGTTTAAGGAGAAGGGCTTAACATTCCTGTTACTTTTTCTTGTGGCTCGAAGAAAATCACGCCCACTGGAGTTGTTTCTCTCCACGACGTCCTCGGCCAGGCTTTCCAACTAGTCACTAACTTCCATAGGCTCAATAATAGCCTTTGCTTTGCCAAAGAACAGAGATAATAAGCAAAACACAGCTGGTTCGATAGAACCAGGGAGAAACAAAATGCAGAGCAACTAAAATCCAAATGCACACAACAATTTTTTTTTTTCCTTTTTCCTCTATCCTCTTTCGAAAGCGAGCTGGTCGCTAAGTCCAAGATAATTAATGCATTGAATGCACTGCCTTTCCTCATTCCTCATGCCACCGCCGAATCGGGTTGGTGAGTTTCCAATTTTCAAATTTGCATATAAATTCCATTTAGTTTCTAAGCTAGTTGGACACCTCCAACTTTTCTTTGTTCCCGCCAAACTTGGCGTTGTACATTTAAGGGATTCATTTACTGTCCCATTAAATTTCCTACCTTCCCCCCTTATTCTTTCCATCCACATGGGTCTATGTGTCCCCTTCCTTAGGTTTGGATTAGTCTAGGATTTTAATAGTCCATATCTAGGTCATTCGCCTAGTTCATAGGTTAATGGAATTTATATATATTTTCTCCCTTATGAAATATAAAATCCATATAGGATAGTAGTTAGGGTATAAGATAAAACTTAGGGGTAGGTTAGGGTTTAATCCCCTAATATTTAATTAACTAGTTTCCATATCAAGTCTTTCCGCCTAACAGTCATATTCAACATTAAGCAGGACATTTTGTCCTAAGTTCCACATACCTGTGCCACTTGCATCCAGGACCTTATCGTCTTACGCTGTCTAGCGTTACAAGGGTGTGTGGTTTGAGAATCAAACCTTTTTCATTGGCATCTACGTACCAAATATTCATACCTGAAATCAAGTGTTGCAACATTTATATCAACCTTCAGTCTGGTTTAAAAGTAAATCGTCAAAGCGATCATAAGAAGGCCACAGCATAATTTGGATCAATGGAATTGATTCAAGGTGTGCTGTCAATCAGCGAATGGAGTTCATCAAGCATACGACAAGTCTGTTGTCTCATTAGCAATCACACAAGTAATAATAACTTCTGTCCCAAGTATCAAGTTACAGTAAACAAGGGTCCAGATGAGCAACACATTCCTCTAAGATCAAAAGATGTGTTTTAACAGATTTATCTTCATTTCTGCAGTTACAACATCATGAAAGGTAATTACCATGATAAATTACAAAAATCAAGGCGTTACATTGAGGATAGATAAAGTTTATGGGATTGCTATGATCTTGGTGGTTTGCTCTTGGTGGATGCCCAAAATTCAACTTGGGAGGCATAAGGAGACCTCCATAGTTTTTTCTCTTATTTGGCTTGCTTGCTTGGAGAAGGAGCCTTTGTTTTATTTGGAATTGATTGTTGTAATTGAGAACTACATCTTCTTTCTTTGTTTTTATTTGTGTTTGTGAATTTATGCTTGTATGTGAAGAAGCCATGTTGCCATGTGTTGTATCATCATGTTCCATTCCAATATGGTTGGGGCTCGGGGGCCAATGTGGAAAGATGGCTTCTCTTTTCCCGTTGGATGTCTTGGTTGGGTGGAGAGCATTGGCTTTCCCCCTTCCTTGTTGTGATCACAAGATGAAAGATGAAATCATCATGCTGCTGTTTGGAGAAAGAAGATTACAGTTTGACAGTCATCCTTTTTGTAAATTTTAAATGTAATCCTTCCCACTTCAAGTGAATGCATGTAATTGATTCGAGATGGGAAATGCTTACCTTGTAATTTGAAAGTTTTAATTGATTATGAAATGTAAATGATATCCTATGTTTTTTTATTTGAAATGAGAAAGAGTCACTTTCCCTTCCTCTGTTTTAAAAAGAAGAATATGATAAAGTTCGTAAGTTTCAAATTGGAATGTAAAGAAAGGAGTCCAATTGTAAAATTATTTAAATTCAATAAAGGAATCAAAGTTCTCTTGATATACATTGTTGTAATATTGTGGTTGGAGATAGATGAATGAAATACATTACTTTCCCAATTGCATTGTTATCTTGGAAATCACATGACTGTTAAATTCGCAATTCTATTTTAGAAAGAAAAAAAAAGAAACGTATATAAAAAAGAATTGGATCTTTGAAATGAGTTAATAAAAGTTAGAAATCAACATTGCATACTGTATACATGTTTTTTTTTAATCAATTGGATGTCTTAGAAATGAAATGAATATGTTTTCCTTAATTAAGAATTGCATATTAAACTGTAAATTCGTGGAGAAGAGAACTCCGTTTTAAGTTCATAATTTTGGCATTTTCTATTTTTTTAAATAAAATGAGAAATTTGAATTTATACTCAACAATAAATTACAAAACTTGAAATTTACACTTAAGAAGACTTGAGGAATCCAAATTCACTAAAAAGGTCAAGAATAAATATCTAAAACTCAAGGAATTTCAATTCGGAGCTTGCATGGTTGTTTTTCCCATCAACTGTTAGAAAATTGTAAACTTGAATAAATTGATCATATTGACACCTTTAAAACATTCTAATTCTTCCGTAAGTTGATCCCCCATGTCTGTTTGACATGTTGAGTGGAAGCAGAGTTCAAATTTTATCAAATTTGCAAGTTTAAAACTGCCAGTTTGTAACTTAAAACCCTGCAGATCAATTTCTGAAAATTAATCCTTGAAACTTTATCAAATTCTAAAATTGATGATTACTGTGCAAAGAGGACTCCGAGAGGTTTCCGGAAAGTCCTTTTTTTCCTAAAATGGAGTTTCCTATCAAAAGTTATGGCCATTTGAAGTTTTACTTCAAAATGCCCATCCCAAACCAAAAATGAAATAATTCGACCTTATAAAAATTTAAATTTTCAACATTAGAAAAATTTCTCAAAAAGTTCCGCG
Organism: Taxus chinensis; assembly: GCA_019776745.2. Classification (NCBI taxonomy): domain Eukaryota; kingdom Viridiplantae; phylum Streptophyta; class Pinopsida; order Cupressales; family Taxaceae; genus Taxus; species Taxus chinensis. Next base: position 457,963,001 of record CM034148.1, read on the forward strand.
GCCCTGCCACCCTCTCATCCTATCAGAATTTGCCACGTGGCACCTTAGAGGGGTGGACCCTTAATAAAACTTAACATTTTGAAAATTTTGCCTTGGGAAAAATTTCCCTATTTTCCCCGCAACCCCGCGGCCCCTAACCAATCACGTGCTGACACGTGGCAGGAGGGGGGTGCACGGATCAAAATGGAAAAACTTAACCATTTTTTTTTGCTTTTGGAACATTTTTACTTTTTCTTCCACTGGCCCGTAGCCAATCACAAAGCACCACGTGGCCATTTGAGCAAGTGCGGAGGCATGGAGGAAAATTTTACTTTGGAAAATTGAGACTTTAGTTTTGAGAAAAATTTCAAATTCTTCCCCGCGACCCGCTTGCCCGCAGTAATCACGTGATGAAACGTGGCATTTGGGAAAATTTTCCCAATTCTCTCCCTAACCCCGCGGACCTCCAAGGGAAAAGTTTCCCCTAAAACTCCGCCCGGCCATAACTTGAGTTTTACAAGGAGTTAGGAGGACTTATTTATATGGTTGGAAAGGTGAGGAAATTTTCTATCTAATGAGCCTAGTTTAAGAAAGTTTTGATAAATCTAAGTGTTTGAAAAATCTAGTTGAAGTTTAGGGCTTGATAGAGAGCAGGCCTGGCGATAAATTTCTCCTTGAACCTTAGTAAAACTTGTAACCTTTAGATTGGAGCCTTGTAAACTTGTTATAAGATAAAGATGGAAATCTTGTGTTTGGTTAATCAGAATCTATTCCATAACCTATTTAGTTTCAAATTAGTATCTTGCTACTTGTTTGTAGACCCTTCCTATACAAAAAAATTATTCCATAATTTTCCTATTTTGTTTCTTGGTCTCAAGTGGTAGTTCAAGCAGGCATCACAACGCGCACACGCACATGCACACAAGCACACACACAGGCATGCACACAAGCATGTGAAAAAGCACACACCCAAGTACATGCATACGAAAATGCACACGCACATGCACACGCACCTACACATCCACCCGCACATGAACACGCACACCCGCACGCACACGAGCACACGCACCTGCACAAGCATGCACACCTGCACACATAAATGGACATGCACACGCACCTGCAGACGCACACGCACGCGCACACGCACTTGCACAAGCACACGCACACACACACGCACATGCACACACACGCGCACACACACATGCAGATGCAGACGCACATGCACAAGTACACGCACACGCACATGAACATGCAAACGCACAAGCACAAATACACGCACACGCACACGCACACGCACACGCACACACACGTGCACATGCACACGCACACGCACACGCATGTGCACACGCACACGTACACGAACTCGCACATGAACACGCACGTGCACACACATGCACACGCACACGCACCCGCACCTCTACACACACGCGCACATCTACACAAACACGTACACAAACCCACACACACATGCACCTGGACATGCACACGCACCTACACATGGACACGCACATGCACAAGTAAATGCACACACACATGCACAGACATACACACATGCACACGCACTCACACAAGCATGCATGCAAACACACATGTACACGCACATGCACCCACACACAAACACGCACACACACACACACATGCACACACACACACATGCACACGCACCCACACAGGCACTCACACAAGCACACACGCACATGCACCTACACGCACACACACGCACCCGCACATGAACACGTACTTACACATGAACAAGCACATGCACATGCACCTAGACATGAATATGCATGGGTACCTGCACACACACACCCACACGCACTCGCACACGCACGTGCACCCGCGCATGCACACGAAAAGGCACACGCACGCATACACACACGCATACCTACACACTCACACGCACACACAAGTGCACACGAACAAGCACACACACCTCTACACGCATGCGCACATCTACATGAACATGTACACAAACCTGCACACACACACGCACACGCACACGCACCTGGACACGCACACGCATATGCACATGCACCTGCACACGGACATGCACATGCACACGTACACGCACACGTATGCACACACGTGCACACACACGCACACGCACATGCACACACACACGCACACACACACATACAAGCACACACATAAGCACATGCACACGCACTCACACAAGCACGCACACAAACAAACCTACATATGCACACGCACTTGCACACACACCCACACACGAACACACACACGCACACGAATACACACACACACGCACACGGACACGCACATGCACATGCACACACACATGCACATGCACACGCACATGCACATACACACACATACACACGCACATGCACATGCACATGCACATGCACACGCACGCACACACGCACACGCACACGCACACGCACTCTCACAAGCACGCATGTAAACAAACCTGCACACGCACACGCACACGCACTTGCACACGCACCCGCACACGAACACACACACGCACACGAACACGAACACACACGCACCTGCACCCACACATGCACATGCACATGCACACACACACGCACCTACACATGCACATGCATAAGCACATGCAAATGCACACACACACGCACACGCACACACACACGCACTCACACAAGCACGCATGCACATGCACCTACACACACACATGCACACGTAAATGCACATGCACACACACACACACACTCACACAAGCACGCACGCACATGCACCTACACACGAACACGAAAACACATATGCACCTGCACACAAACAAGCACACGCACTTGCACATGCACACACACATGCACACGCACACACACACACACACACAAGCACATGCAGAAGCATGTGCACAAACACACACAAAAGAATGCGTACAAGCACGCACACACACACACACATGCACGCACACCCACACGTGCACACACATGTGCACCTACACACGCACACAAGCACACACACACACAGGCACGCACACAAGCATGTGAAAAAGCACGCACACAACTATGCGCATACGTAAATGCACACACACACGCGTAAGCACACGCATATGCACATACACCTATACATCCACCCGCACACGAACACGTACAGGCGCACACACACGAGCACAAGCATGCGCACTTGCACACATAAACAGACATGCACGTGCACCTACACACGCATGCACACACGCACTTGCACAAGCACACGCACACGCACATGCACACTCGCACACGCACATGCACACTCGCACACGTACATGAACTCAAACACGAACATGCACAAGCACACGCACACACACCTCTACACACACACGCATGTCTACACGCACATGCACATGAACCTGCACACACACATACACATGTACATGCACATACACACATACACATGCATGCACACGCACACACACATGCACACATGCACACGCACATGCACATGGACATGCACCTGCACATGCACACACACATGGACACGCACACACACACACGCGCGCACACGCACACGCACACACACTCACACAAGCACACACGCACATGCACACCTGCACATGCACACACACACGCACCTACACAGGAAATCACACAAGGACGCATGCACATGCACCTGCACAAGTACACACACACATGCACCCACACAGAAACACGCACACGTACCTGTGAACACACACACACACACTCTCACACACGCACGCGCACTTGCACCTGCACACACATGCGCACGTACACCTACACATGCACATGCACATGCACGCACAATCATGCATATGCACACGTGCACGTGCACACCCACACGAACACACATGCACACACACACATGTACACGAACTCGCACATGAACATGCACACACACAAGCACACGCACATGCACACGCACACGCACGTCACCACGCACGTGCACATCTACATGAACATGTAAATGAACCCGCACATGCACATGCACATGCACACACACACGCACCTGGACACACACACACATGCACATGGACACACACATGCACAGGAACATGCAAATGCACACACACATGCACACGCACACGCACACACACATGCACACGCACATGTACACGCACAAGCACACGCACACACACTCACACAAGCACACATGCAAACGAACCTGCACACGCACACGCACCTGCACATGCACACACACATGCTTACACATGCGTACACGCACACAAGCACACCCACAAACAAGCACACTATAATGCGTACAAGCACGCACACATGCACACACATGCACACCCTAATGTGCACACACACGCACACAAGCATGCACACAAGCACGCACACAAGCATGTGCAAAAGCATGCACACAAGTATGCTCATACGCAAACACACACACACACACACACACACACACACACACACACACAAACACAAAAGCACATGCACATGCACACGCACCTACACATCAACCCACGTATGAACACACACATGCATGCACACACATGCACACGCACGCGCACATGCAATTATGCACATAAACGGACACGCACGTGCACCTACACACGCATGCACTTACGCACTCACACAAGCACACGCACACGCACATGCACATGCACACACACATGCACATACACATGCAAACACATACGCACATGCACACACACATGCACACGCACACGCACACGCACACGCACACACACATGCACACACACACGCACACACACACATGCACACGCACACGCACACGCACACACACACGCAAACGCACACGCATGCACACGTGCACACACACACGAAAACACAGGTGCACATGCACACGTACATGAACTCACACATGAACACGCACACACACACACACACGCACATGGACACGCACACGCACACACACACACACTTGCACCTCTACATGCACGTGCACATCTACATGAACATGTACATGAACCCGCACAAGCACATGCACATGCGTAGACACACACATGCACCTGCACATGCACACACACACGCACACGCACCTGCACACGGACACACACATGCACACACACATGCACACACACACACATATGCACACGCACACACACTCACACAAGCACACATGCACACGAACCTCCACACACACACACACACGAACACACACACACAAACATGCACACACATGCACATGCACACACACACACACACACCCACATGTGCACACGCACACGCAACTACACGTAAACACACACACACAAGCACGCACACAAGGACACACACATGCACATGCACACACAGATGCACATGAATATGCACACGTGCACACACAAGCACCTACACACGAACACGTAAACGCACACACACACCTGCACAAGCACACAAATGGACACGCACGTGCATATGCACATACACGCAGACAAGCACTTGCACAAGCACACACTGTAGTGCCCACTTTCCTTATTCACTATTTAGATATTGATCCTGACACTATTGGTCACATTTTGGAGAATGCATTATGCACCACGCATTTAGTATGATGTATCAGGGACTATTATGGACATTATTATGTTTTGATTAGTATGATGGTTACATGTTAGCATCATGGATTAACATTGATCTGGATTTAGATATTACTCACTTGATCACATCATTAAGACATCAGTATTATTATGTGGATGATGACATATTAGTTGACATGGACAGGTTATTGCTTTTGATTGTAGACATGTAACATTGATATTATGAATATCTATAGTATAGAGATCTATTAGATGGAAATGCACCATGGTTGCAGTTGAATTTAAATGATCAATGTTAAATTCTTGAGAAATGTTGTGATTTGGATTTAATAATTGTATGTTGCTTATACTCATTTGGATTGTTCTGATATGGCCTCAAGGCCGAAGGGGTATATTGCATTTTGCAGGTATAAAAAATCAAAACAATGTCGGGGGACTGGAGACTAACCATATTGGAATTTAGTGCGAAAGGGTCAACAAGTTTTCACCATGGAAACTGTGTTTGAGTTATATGTTGTGTTTTGTTAGGATTTCCCATGGGAGGATTTCCATTATTGTGACCATGGGGTATTTGTGTGCTTTATTTGTTGTGTAAGTAAAATGATAGATTGTGTAAGGCAGATTTTGGAGTGTAGAACACTCCATCCTCTTTGAAACTCAGATTTGGTCTTGGGAGCCAAAATTGGAGGCTAAACTTGTCCCACACCTCTCAAAAACCTCCACCAACCATGATTAATATTTAGGAATCAAAATCAATTTATTTTATTACATTTTGACATGATTTTGTGTGAGAATTGAAAAACATCTCTGGCACATGGTGATGAGCAGAAATGACGTTTCAATGCACTATCCTTGTAATGAAGAATGGGCTTGCATTCTTTCCCATGCATGGCTAAAAATGTCATTTTCATGGGTTATGTAAGGATTTGCCCATGCTGTTTTGAAATATGTTTTGGTCAGTGAGTTGAATCCCTTCTATGTGGCATTCCACGTGGTTTCTGCATCATCCTCTGGCTCCATGTCCTTTGCACTGTAAAAGCCAGTTTCCTAGCTCATTTTCAAAGGTTGTTGAAACATTGGAGATTTTATGTATTGCAGGTCAAATTTTCTTGCATTTTTGGAAGCTTGATTTTGGTGGAAGAATTAGACTTTTCTAAGAGCTATGCATTCCTCTCATCCTCTGCCTGTGTTGTTTCGTTAATTTATGCTGATTGGGACTAGTTTTTGTGTAACAAAGTTCTTTCTTGCATTTTTATGGAAATAAGTCAATCCATGTATGAAGTAAAAAATGCTCGCCACTCTTTTAAAACTGGTGCATTTTCACACTATTAGCATTAGTTTGAATGTGTTGTGTTTGTCATTCTCTATCTGAGGGATGGATAGAATCCTTAGGGCATGGTGTGGAGAGAAGAATATGAGGTTATTGTTGTTGCAAATCAGTAGCACCCCCAGGATGTTGATCAGATTTCTAGTTTGATCATACTAAGCATCCAGTGTGATTGCACAACATTGAATCCTTTCCCCAAGTGTGGGACTTGCAAAATGAGAAAAGAATCTCCAGTTTAGAGGTTGGTTCCTCAATTCCTCTAGTCAGATTTATCTCTTATAAGTTGCAGAGGTCTATATTCTTAACCCTACCCTAAATTCCAAAGGAGACAGAGATAGAGAATGTAAAAAAGCTAAAACTAATGCTAATAGGTGATGCACCAAAGGAGTGGTGAGCATTTTTTACTTCTGCAGATTGACACAGTCCATAAAAATGCAACAAAGAACCTCATGCACAAACTGATAATTATAATGAAGGATCATAAATTAACCAAACAACACATGCAGAGTATGAAAACTAATCACAGAGGCTGTATTGTTATTTTAATCATCAAAATCACTTGCATTACAACACCTGAGAGGCAAAATAAAAGTTACAGCTCTTATAAAATGTCTAATATTCCACCAAAATCACTTCCAAGGTGAGAAAGGGGACTTGCAATACACAAAAAATGTTCAACCCTTTGAAAATGAGCCAAATCTGGCTTTTACAGTGCAAAGGACGAGCCTAGGAAAGAGAAACACAGGAAAACGTGGAAGGGATTCAACCATTAACCAAAAAATATTAAAAATAGAATGGGAATCTTTATAGACCCATCCCCTAACATTTTTAGCCATGCTGGGAGAGAATGCGAGCCATTCTTCATTAAAAACGGTGGTTGAAATGTCATTTCTGTCCATGACCACGTGCCAAAGGAATTTTTCAATTTTATCTCTAAAAATAAATTAAAATGAAAAAATGACCCTAGAATATTGTAGATAATTTCACCATATTTCCATTGATATAAAGAACATGAAAAACTGAGCTCTAGATCGAAAGATATGGCCATTTGAAGTTTTAGGGCAAAACAGGGCCAAATCGGGTTGGCGGCAAAAATTTGAATTTTTGCACCTTTTTGGTCATTTGGAAAATTTTCAAAAATTTCCCCACACTCTACCACTTTAGGTGCCATGTGGCGGCATCTCATTGGCTGCGGGCCTTTCAGGGGAAATTTTTTCCAAAAAACTCCGTCGAGCCATAACTTCAAAAATACATGGAGTTAGGAGGAAAACTTTACCTTTCTGGAAAGTTGAGAAAGAGCTCTATCCAATGGTATCATTTCCAGAAGGATTTGAGTGATATAAAAGAAAAATATTATTACTAAGGCACAAGAGAGGAAAAAATGAGAGGAGTTAGCCACAAAAAATGAGCAAGGGCACATTTTGGATAACAATTTTTGCGACTCAGAGGGGTCATCTACCTGCTGGATGAAGTTACCAGTTGCCTGAAGCAATCCATTGGGTATGGAGTCATTGAATTCTCTGTTTGATACCCCAAATGAGTATAAAACTACAATATGGAAGATGGAATATCACCTGATGGAGTAAGGCCTGCAAACACATCTCCAGGAACAACAAGCTTGTGCCAAAGCACTTAGGGAAAGAAAAACTAATCTACAGTAAAACACTGTGCACAAGCACTTGGAGGAATGAAAAACCTAAACTAATATGTATAGGGTGAAGAATTTCCTTCAGTAGCAATGCTTCAGATGGATTCGATTGATTGGAATCTGCAGTTCTTCGCCATCCAATGAAGACAACTGGAAAGCATTGTTGTCCTTACACTTTGTGACCATGTATGGGCCACTCCAAATGGCATCAAATTTTGAATTCCTTCCCAGTTTTGCTTTATCCGCATCCCATTTTAACACTAGATCTCCAACTTGGAAGGATCTGTTCTTGGCCTTTCTATGAAATGTCTTCTTTATCAAAGCCTGATCCTTCTCCATTGCTTGGGATGCCTAATTTCTGATTTCTTGGAGCTCCATCAATTCTACATATCTGACTTCCATGGGCTCAAACTCCAACAACTCCAACTGTTTCATGAGTTCCAATGTTGGCAACTCAAGTGATATGGGCAAAATTGCCTCTCTTCCATAAACAAGCTTGAATGGAGAGTTACCTGTAGATATTTTAGGAGTTATCCTATCAGCCCATAAGGATGATTTCAATTTGGTATGCCAAGACCTCTGACTCTCATCAAGAGTCCTCCTAATGATCCTCAACAAGTTCTTGTTTGTAGATTCAGCCTGGCCATTACTCTGGGGGTAATAGTTTGATGAAGTACTTAGGTAGATCTCGTTCTTGACAGCCCATTCAATCACCTTGGATCCAATGAATGCCAATGCATTATCTGATATTATTGTAGCTGGTATGCCAAATCTGGTTACTATTCCCTCATAGAAGTCTAGGATGCTAGATTCATTTGCTTCCTTGAGTGCTACTGCTTCAGTCCATTTGGTGAAGTAATCTGTGGTTGTTAAAATCCACTTGTGCCCTTGGCTCGAATTGGGATTAAGAACTCCAATGAAGTCTAAACCCCATTGCATGAATGACTGGTCAACTAAAATTGGATGCAATGGGAGGGCAGCTAGCCTCTCTTTACCTGTGAAAAATGCACAATTCTTGCACCTCTTGATCCATGCATAACAATCATTGAAAATCTTCGGCCTATAATAACCAGCCCTCATGATCTTTAGAGCTGTCACTCTTGGTGCAAAATGACCACCAGCTGGTCCACCATGGAACTCTTCCAACACCTTATGAATCTGATTTGTACCAATGCATCTCAACAGTACTCCATTCACATCTCTTTTGAATAAAACACCATCAACAAGGGCATATGGGATAGCTTGCAACCTGAAGTGTCTTCTTTGGGTCTTGTTCATCTCTGGAGGACATAGACCTGTGCTAAGGAAGTGCATTATACCTTGGGTCTAGCAAGGAGTGGGGATGCCATCATTCTCCTCTTGAGTTCTTCCTTGCTCATGGCTTTCTTGCAACGCCAAAACAACCTCCTTCTTGTTGCATGATTCCTCTTGTTTTCTCAAGATCAGTTGCTCACACAATCCTTTTCCTCTTACCAACTTGGTGACTTTGATCTCAATGTCATACTCCATGACACGAGTAATCCAACCTACCCTTTTTGCATTCAAGTCTTTGTTGAGGAGGAAGTCTTTAACCCCCGCATGAGAAACCAACAATTGGACATTACTGTTTGAAACTAGATGCTTGAATTTATTCAAGCTCCTGATTACTACAAGAACATGCTTCTAGTTCTCAATGAAAGAATATCTCACCTCACAGTCCTCCAAGATTTGGCTGAAGAAATCAATTGGCTGCTCGTCATTTTCCTTGTTCTGCTGTACCAAAATTACAGAGATAGTATCATCACCCCCAAATGCATAGAGGATGAAATCCTTGGAGAAATCTGGGTTGATGAGAGCTGGGGCTTGAGAGATGGATTTTTTGATTGCTTCAAAACTCTCCTTGCCTTCTGATGTCCATTTGAAAGCCATGCTTTTTTTTTAACATATTGGTGATGGGCTTGACAAGGGCCGCAAAATCTGGGACAAACCTCCGAACAAAATTTATTCTCCCCAAGAAACTCTGGAGGGCCTTCTTGTGGCTTGGCAATGGTATTTCTCTTATGGCTTCAACTCTTTTTAGATCAATTGCTAATCCTTCTTTGGAGACAATGTGACCAAGGAGCTTTCCTTCATGAGCTAAGAAAATACATTTTTTAGGATTCAAGGAGACTCTAAATCTTCTGCACCTTTGGAACACTTGTCTCAAATGAGAGAGGTGGTCTACTATATTTTTTGAAAAAATAGTGATATCATCAAGATATATCAGCACTATGTTGTTAATCAAACTTTTGAATGCCATGTCCATTGCTCTTTGGAAGGTAGCTCTGGCGTTGGATAGCCCAAATGGCATTTTCCTGTATGCATAAGTTCCCCATTTGGTTGTAAAGGCTATCTTGAACTGATCTTATTCCTTCACCATAATCTGATTGTACCCTGAATAACCATCAAGTAGTGAAAACCTCTCGGAGCTAGCAACAACTTGTAAAATTTGCTCCATGGAAGGAAGTGGTTAATGAGTCCTTAAGAGATGCTCTATTCAAATCTCTGAAGTCAACACACAATCTGATTTCCCCACTCTTCTTTTTGACTGGAACCAAGTTGGAAACCCAACTAGAATGCTTAATAGGGAATATGATTCTTGATTCTATCAACTTATTCAATTCTTTTCTCATGAGAGGCTCCATGTGGGGGTTGACTGGCCTTTGTCTTCTGTACCGATGGGCTTAGTATTTGGATCCAATTCAATGGTGTGTTGAGATAACTCTAGATTAAAACCTTTCAAATCTTCATAGCTCCAAGCAAACACATCAAGGAATTCTTGACAAAGTTGTATAAACTCATACCTTTCTTGCTTAGTTGTCATCTTTCCAACTTGGAGTGATTTTCCTTCTTCCACCGAGATGGACATTGAATCTTCTCTCTTCACTTGGATGTTTGATTTCTCCTTCCTAAAATAATCATTAGGATTGAAAATGTACTCCAAAGTAATAAGTCCTTTTGGTAGTTTATTGGTTCTCAGCTGTACCACTTGGTCACCATACTGTTGTTCCAACTTTTCCATGATTTTTAGTTGAGAACTCAGCCTCTTTTTGCAAGAAATGGATGATTTGCTGATCATTTTCAAATAATTGCTAGCTTACATTGTTGTCCGGCACTGAAGGCCTCACAATCACATGGATATTTGGCTATACCTTTTCCTTTTGAATGCTTTCAAAAATGTCAAAGGCTGCCCCAACTGCTGCAAGCCTGTTAGTAGCTTGGTTCTCTTTCCTAGGAATGGATTTGATGCCAAAACCCTCAAAATCTTCAATGAGGTCCCACACCCTATTCTTGTAGCACTTGAGTAGATCATTCTTGACAGTATGATACCCCTTGACTTGGTTGACAATCAACTCACTGTCACCAAAGACTTGCAATTTCTTTATTCCTCTCTTGATTGCCCAATGCAGTCCTTGCACCAAGGCTTCATATTCAGTAGTGTTGTTAGAGCATGCAAATTGAAATCTAAAATCTGAATAATACTTAACTCCTTGAGGTGAAACCAACATGGATCCTCCCTCCTACACCTTTTCTACTCCTTGATCCATCAAAAAATAATTGCCATACCTCATTGTCATCCTTGTAGTCTGGCTTAGTGATGCTAGGGATAGGCTGATTTTCTTCATGCATGCAATAGACTCCTAACTCAGATTCTTCTATTTCTTGATAAGGATCAAAAGCATGTACCTTGTTTGCCCATTCATCAAGAGTTAGATCTGGGATACTTCCGACCTTGGTGTCAGCTTCATTAGTGCTTGGGTTATCTTCTTGGTCAAATGTTGAACAATTGGCATTTATCTTACTTGGGGTGTAAGGGTCAATGTGAAAGTTTGCAATAGGTTCAGACCTGATTGTGGTTTTGGTTCCATATCTTGTTCTGAACAACATGTGTGACCAATCAGTCAAACAAGTAACCTCCAATCTTGGCTGTGAAATCTCTTGACAAACATAGGGCAAAGAGTGGTGGAAGGTCTATTATTGAGACATCTTGCAAAACAACCACGTTGGGACAAGCATGTAAAGTAAGACTCAAGTTTTTTATCACTCCAACTATTGTTACTACTGTCCCATCCAATTGTACCACCCCTTTGAATATGGTTTCATATTGAATTCCCAACTGATCAAGCTATTTTCTTGGGCATTACTGAACTACTTGCCCCGGAATCAATCATGCAATTGTGTACTAATTGGTTTCCAATGATCAATGAAACATAAAATGGAGGGGGCTTTCAACATATTACCTCGCTTTACTCCATGATTCCCCTCAGGCTGGGCAGCATTTGTGAGCACCTTCTCTTGCATTTGGACTATGCTGATTTGAAGTTGACCAGTCCTTCATAGTAGCTTGTAGAAAATCTCTTTGGCCTAGGATAGATAGTGATTCCCACATTGATATGTTTACATTTGTATTCTTCATCTGATCAATGATATTAAATGGAGATGAAGTATCCCTTTGATGTACCTTGGCTTGCACATTAATTCCTTGCACATGGGCAGCAACAACTGGCATTTGAATTGGCCTAGGAACTGTTTTAGACAGTCCTTATGTGCTTGGAGATTGGATTTTGTTTGCCAATATTTTGTGGAGTGACAGAAGGTTGTGGATTGCCTGGGAGCTAATGGCTGTTCTTCACCCAAATTTCTCCTCTTTGACCTTGTGTTGGCTGCAACACTTTGGGAAACCATTTGATTCATGCCACAAAAATCTTCTGCCTGCCAGTTTACAAGTGTGGTGTCATTTAGAGCTGATTGCTGCTGGAATGTTTCTTATTGCTGGTCATTTATTTGACTACCTTCACCTTCCACACCAGTTGTTGTCACCATTAATGCTTGATTCAAGGCACCGTTGAAGCACATGGACTGGTTATGACGATCATTGCATGGGAAACACCAATCATACTCTTGAGCCATATTGTTTTGTACTGGCACTAATGCTTTAGATGCAGATGTAGCATTGGGATTATAGGGCTGAAATGGTCTATTGGCAAGAGGCCTTACTTGATTTAGATTTGCAGCTGGATTGGGTGGTCTTTGGGGTTGATATGGCTTCCTTTTAGGCTAAGCTTGCGGCTGGAAAGAAGGTCTAAAACCTTGGGCTTGCTTCCTTTTGAGTGTAACCAGCTCATTGCCTAGATTTTGTAGTTGCTTCATGACTTCTTGAAGTTCATTTGAGGCACTAGAAGATGAAGTGGAAGATTCACTTGAATTCTGATTTCTAGGAGTGGGAATAGAAGCTAAATTAGTCACTTGGCTAGTACTTTGGCTCTCTAAACTTGGAAATAATGGCATTGGAGGTCTAGGAGCCATCTTGTCGGCTTGGATCAAACAATTTTCATCTCTAATGGAAATACTATGAGCAATGGGGATAGTTGTGCCTCCCATGGACTGAATTAACATAGAAATATCAGAATTTAAAGCTTTAAGGTAATAAAGAAAATCAACTTCTGCTGTTGGCCTGACTGTCCACTAGAATTCTCTCCCAAGTCCTTTGAAATCTTAAATTAAAATCAGTCAGCTACTCATTGGGAGCTCTTTTGATAGTTGTCAGCTGCTCCAAAAGGGACAAGTTGTCTCCCTTTTCCCCAAACTGCTCATGGAGGGCTATACATAGCTGATTCCAATTTTGAATAGAACCTAAGGCAAGGCTCTTAAACCATTGTAAAGATTTCCCTTTGAATGAAGATGCCAAAAATTTGACAGTAACTTGCATCTCATTGATCTCATGGATTGCACAAATGTTAGCAATATCCTTGACATGATCACCAGGTGAGGTCTGATTTTCTCTAGTGAAGTATGGAATGTTCTTCAATGCTGGAACTAGGAATTGGATTTTATGCATTGAGAGCAAGTGGGCTGCTGCCAATGAAATTGACATAGGGGTTGTTTTATGCCATTCTGATTGGCATTAGAACCCTTGTTGATTGAATGAAAGGCCTAGTAGGTGGAGGAGTTGAGAGAGTTCTATTTGGTGGAGAAGGAGACCTTTGGATTCTCCTCCCACTTTACCTTATTCTTGGAGATAATTGTAGATATTCAAACAATACCTCTTCTTCTCCAGTTCTTGACCTTGTAGTGATTCTTCTCATGAGTTTTCAGGTCTACACTGCTAAAACCAGCTGATTCTTCTTCCTTGGAGTCGCCAGATGTGTAATTTATAGCTATTTTAAGCAAGAAAACTTGCAACAAATGCACATCAATTTTGTTGCAATGAAGATGAAGACCTCTAAGGTCCCACCGAGCGTGCCAAAACTATTGTTACAAATCAGCAGCACCCCCTAGATGTTGATCAGATTTCTAGTTTGATCATACTAAGCATCCGGTGTGATTATCACAACATTGAATCCTTTCCCCAAGTGTGGGACTTACAAAATGAGAAAGGAATCTCTAGTTTAGAGGTTGGTTCCTCAATTCCTCTGGTCAGATTATATCACTTACACAATTGCAGAGGTTTGAAATTTCCTAATTCTACTCTAAATTCCAAAGGAGACAAGGATAGAAAATGCATAAAAGGAAATAAAACTAATGCTAATAGGTTATACACCAAAGGAGTGGTAAGCATTTCTCACTTCTGTAGATTGAAAAAATTCATAAAATGCAAAAAAACAACATGCAAAAACTGATAACTATAATGAAGAATCATAAATTAGTCAAACAACACTAGCAGAGGATGAAGGATTAATCATAGGGCCTGTATTGTTATTTTAACATCAAAATCACTTACATTACAACACCTGAGAGGAAAAAATGAGTTACAGTTCTTAGAAAAGGTCTAATATTCCACCAAAATCACTTCCAAGGTGAGAAAGGGGACCTGTAATACACAAAAAAATGTTCAACCTTTTGAAAATGAGCCGAATATGGATTTTACAGTGCAAGGGACGAGCCTAGGAGAGAGAAACATGGGAAAACATGGAAGGGATTCAACCATTGACCAAAATGTATTCAAAACAGCATGGACATCCTTATAGATCCATCCCCTAACATTTTTAGCCATGCTGGGAGAAAATGCAAGCCATTCTTCATTAAAAACGATGGTTGAAACATCATTTCTGTCCATGACCAAGTGCCAGAGGAATTTTTCAATTTTTTCTCTCCAAACTCAATCAAAATGTAAAAATTACCCTATGATCTTGTAGATAATTTCATCATCTTTCCATTGATATAAAGAACGTGAAAAATTGAGCTCTGGATCGAAAGATATGGCCATTTGAAGTTTTAGGGCAAAACAGGGCCAAATTGGGTTGGCGGGCAAAAATTCGAATTTTTGCACCTTTTTGGTCATTTGGGAAATTTTCCAAATTTTCCCTACGCTCCACCACTCTAGGTGCCACGTGGCAGCATCTCATTGGCCGTGGGTCTTTCAGGGGAAAATTTTCCCAAAAAACTTCGTCGAGCCATAACTTCAAAAATACATGGAGTTAGGAGGAAAACTTTACCTTTCTAGAAAGCTGAGAAAGAGTTCTATCCAACGGTGTCATTTCCAGAAGGCTTTGCATGCCTGAAAATAAAAATATTATGTCTGAGGTAGAAGAGAAGGAAAGATGAAAGGGAGTTAGCCACAAACTGAGCAGGGGGCACATTTTGGATAACAGTTATCAGAGGAGGGATAAGGGATTTGCCATTGTTATTTTTTCTTAGGAGGGAATGTTGGTTTGGGATCCACCTAGGAAGGGAAATTGCTTGCATTTCCTACTTGGGGGGAGGTATAAGGGTTAAATTTGGAGGAGGGATAAGGAGGGGTTGAGGAGGGAGAAGGTTTATGGGATTGCTATGATCTTCACGGTTTGCTCTTGGTGGATGCCCAAAATTCAACTTGGGAGGCATAAGGAGACCTCCATAGTTCTTGCTCTTACTTGGCTTGCTTGCTTGGAGAAGGAGCCTTTGTTTTTTTTGGAATTGATTTTTGTAGTTGAGAACTACATCTTCTTGCTTTGTATTTATTTGTGTTTGTGAATTTATGCTTGTATGTGAAGAAGCCATGTTGCCATGTGTTATATCATCATGTTCCATTCCAATATGGTTAGGGCTTGGGGGCCAATGGAGAAAGATGGATTCTCTTTTCCCATTGGATGTCTTGGTTGGGTGGAGAGTATTGCCTTTCCCCCTTCCTTGTTTTGATTCAAGTTGTAAGAATGAAGAAATCAGCAAGCTGCTGTTTGGGGAAAGAAGACTACATTTTGATAGTCTTTTCCTTTTAGCAAGTTCATTATACCCTTCCCACCTTGAAGTGGATGATTTGTATTGTTAATTGTAATGAGAAGACATCTTGTACTGAAATTAAAATGTTGAAAGTGATAAGTGAATTGTAAAGAATTATTACTTCATATTGTGTTATGAGAAGAATGTGAAAGAAAGAAATATGTATTGTGCATTGTAACTTGAAATTGAAAGAAAGAGATAAACTGTTGAATTATTGTTGGAAATAAAATAAAGAATTACATTCCTTTCTCAAAATTTCATTATTGTATTAGATCCGAGTTGCTGTTGTGAAATGAAAACTCTGTTTTGAAAGAGATTAAGAAATAACATTGCCAGTAAATGTACTGTGTTTGAAATCAAAACTAGAGTTTAAATTTTGCATATGAATTGTCATTAATTGTTCGAATCAATTGAATGTCTTAGATAATATTTGAAATTCCTCCCCATATTTGGAAGATGCAAATTGGTTAATAAACTTGTTAGCAATGATCTCTGTTTATTTCTTTAATTCTGGCAATGAATTTCATTAAAAATGTATAGTTTAGATTTTAGTTAAAATTGAGAAAGAAAACAAAGTATTATAGATGTATTAGGTCCTATTGAATTCACATTGACCTTCATATTTAAGACAATATCTCAAAAACTCTATCAAATCCAATTTTAACTTCACAATCCAACTTACTGTCAAAAAACGTAAAATTTACCAAATGAAACCCAATATCCAAATTGGACCTTGAAAGTATACTTAAACTTACCCAATACCATTTCTCAATGCTCAATTTACATGCTCAGAAGAAGAAATATCAAAATTGAATTAAATCTCCCAAGTAGGAAAAATTGTCAGTTTTAAAATTATAATCCCTGCAGATCTATTTATTAAAATTTACCCTCTAACCTTCACCAAATTATAAAATTGATGATTTCTATGCAAATAGGACTCTGAGATATTTCTGGAAAGTCCTCGTTTTCCTAAAATGGAGCTTCCTATCAAAATTTAT
Source organism: Taxus chinensis (assembly GCA_019776745.2). Taxonomy (NCBI): domain Eukaryota; kingdom Viridiplantae; phylum Streptophyta; class Pinopsida; order Cupressales; family Taxaceae; genus Taxus; species Taxus chinensis. The sequence goes on from CM034148.1 coordinate 457,980,580, forward strand.
GGTCATTTGAAGTTTTACTTCAAAATGGCCATCCCAACCCAAAAATGAAATAATTCGACATTATAAAAATTTAAATTTTGAAATTTAGAAAATTTTCCTAAAAATTTCCGCGGCCCCGCCAACCTCTCATCCTATCATAATTTTCCACGTGGCACCTTGGAGGGGTAGGCCCTTAATAATAATAATAATAATAATAATAATAAGAACTTAACTTTTTTGAAATTTTTGTCTTGGGAAAATTTTCCCAAATTTCCCCACAAATGTTATCCTCATAAATTCCCCGAACAACCAAAATGCCAACAATAAATAGGGAGAATATCCAACCCACAATCCCATAGGAGGGTGACATGTGTGAGCCCTCCAACTAAGAAAATCTCTCACATCATCCATGTCACATTCAACACTCCCCAATACAATAAATGAAAGAGGAGAAAAAATCCCACTTAGATCCCAAAACCCACACAAAATTTGATGTCCAAAAATTTTAAACATGGAAAGAAGATTTAGATAGTGACTTGAGAGATGGTGGAGTGAGGAAGAGGATTTTTGGGTTGACAAAAATATTCCCACATCCATAGGTTTGGTTCCATGGACAAAATTTGAGGTAATTATGAAACTTACCTTTTACAATAGGACTTCAAAAATTTCCTTACAGATAAATTTCGGATTTTTTATTTGAATGGGAGAATCCAAGGTGAGAAGTGGTTCCCACCGACTTGCTTAACAACTCCTAACATGACATCCTTAAATAAAGCTTAAGACACAAAACACCTCATTATACTAATCATCTAGAGTGAGCTTATTAGCATTAGGAAATATACATTATCTAAGCAATGAAGTAATCAAGTTTAACTATGGTGCTCAAGGTTAGGGAAATAAATAACAATATAAATAAATAAATCACAAGAAAAAGCCAACCAAATTTCCTCAATTACGAAAAATGGTCAAAATGAAACAAGATGGGATAGAAGATTTCAGCATCCTTTATAGTGCTACCACTAAGTCCCATGTTCGCCAAGTAGAGGGGGATTAAGCCTTAGGCAAACTAGGCAATTTCCTGGGGCGCCAATAGTCAGGCGGTGCCTAAATCTAAAAATTTCCTTTGTGTCAGTTAATTTTAGAAATTAACTTTAAAATAATTTATCTGAAGATTTAATATTGATCAACCCATTTATAGATATTATTGTATAGTAACATAAATTTCTTGCATACACATAAAAAAACTCTGTTATATTTTTTCAAGTAAAAGAAAATATCACATATTTATAAGCACATATGATTTTTTTGGTATTGTTACCTATTCTCTAATGTAGGTCTAGATTATGTAGGTGCATAATTTTTTCTATAAAAAGCTTAATGTATTTTTATAATGTTCTTGGTGTATCTAGTAGAAGTGAGTATAACTGATGTAAAAAAGTATTTGATTTAATATTATTAATTATTTGTGGAAATTTTCTATTATTTTGCTATAGAGGATAATCTGTAGGCCTGGTCCAAATACAAATCTTCACAAAACCATGAGAGCTACATAAATGTTTATTTTTTCTTTGCAAAAAAAATGGTGTTTTATTTCAGGATAGAGTTCCTGTCACATACTTGATATTGTCAGAAGTCTTGTATAAAATATTGTATTTTTTGCATTATGAGCATCTCTTACGATTAATGTTTTCCATCCACAAAATATTTTTCATCCTTTTCTAATAATTTAATAATATATATGTATTATTAATTTATTATGACCATGATGTAAATTTTAAAAAAATAAGATAGATACATTTTGATTATTTACTTTATGGAAAACATATTAACTAAAATTTTGACGAGGGAATCCACTAAAACTATTGCCTAGGGCATTGCCAACCTTTAATTCAGCCCTGTTGCCAAGTGGTGCTACCTTCAAAGCTTGCACAGTCAAGGAAAACTTAAAATGTACTCGACATGACAATATATACATATAAATCAAAATGAAATATGACTAAACAATATCAACTAAATAAAATCTAAAAACATCTATTCTACCAATGATACTTAAAAGCATGATCCAATAATTCACAATGTATAAGTCAAAGTCATGAGCATTAGTGAATATCAAATAACTACATAATCCATCAAATCTAAAATAACATAATAACATCATCTCTAATCAGAATGAAGCAACCAATAACATATAGGATCTCAAAAATGTCTTGTGAAATATGATTTCATAAACCATAAGATAATAATCATCCAAAATCAAATAATAATGTCTCATATGCAATTTAATCAAACTACTCAAATGAGTCACCTGGTCCTAAGAAGGGATAGACAATCTAGTGGCACTAACAAAATAATTTAATTATTGTTCGCGATTAGATGGAAGGTCTCGGTTAATGCATCTACTAAGGGTTATAGTACCAAAATACATATCTTATGAAACAATGTATTCAAATAAATCTCGGCAACCTAATTTACTTTATATACCAATAATGGTATTTGTGTATTGAATCTAAATATGGGTGTTCTAGTGTAGCTTTCACATGATAAAGGAAAAAGTGTTTATTCGAAGGATTTAATAAAGGAATAATATTTGCCACCGACTTATAAGTTTTGCAAAAATCTGAATTATAATTTTAATATACCAGTAATGGTTTGATATAGTATATCCTTTTCATTTGTAACATGATTGGGCATACAACCATATTCCATACAATTGTGAAAACTTGATAAACAAATAAGTTTGATACCTGTATTTAGTTGAAGTTTAGAGTTCCAAATAATATAGGAATTGTATCGTATGCTTATCTACAAACTAGTTTATAAATCCTACATTGAAGAATAACTGGAGATAAAATTAAATATAATAAATTATTACAATTTTAAAAAGAGTATCTCTTGATAAAAAATTATGGAGGACTATTAAAAGAAAATTCAAGATTTGACGTTTGTAATGAGAATACTATTATTAAACCAAAACACCTTTTTTGTTCTCTATATTATAAGCAATTCTCTTTTGTCTGTGGATTTTTGACAACGTTATATTACACATAAAACCATTAGATATATGCCTTAGAAACTCAAAATAAGAATAACATTAATATTTATAACTCTATTACTTTATTAAAAATTACGAAACGGTTATGCCAAATCAAAAGCTATTATACCAGGTGAGAAATTACTGAAACTAAAATGACAGAGAGCACGTTAAATTTACGGTATGTATTGAAAGGAACAAGTTTTAACACTTAGAAACATAAAAAAAAAGTGTTAAACAACTCGTTTAAACATTAATCAAAATTCATTTACAAAAATTACCTACTTTCACAGGACAAGTGACCTACTGCGAGTGAGAGAAGATGCTTGTATTTCTCCAACAAAGGCCCCAGAAACCTTTATTCATACAGATTTCGGAAGCCTTTGAGGGAGATTTAATAACACATTCCTCATTATTTCTCTCAAAATTATTGCACCCATAAAAGTTTAAATCTTTCTGGATAACACCGAAATGATTATTATGTTGGATTTTGCAATTTAGAAGATAATTTATAACCACAGGGAAATGTCAATTGCAACGTTTGAAGTTCCCCACTTGTGTTCAAAATGCTAAAGTTCTTCCAAATCCCAGCCAAGCATGATCACCCTTTGATTAAAGCAAAAGCCAAACTTATCGGCATAGAATCTACAATAGATTGATTTATACAACTTGTTCAACTCACTGTAAATATGTCTTCAAAACATATTCTGAGGACTATTTTAACATAATATAACAAGATATTTGTTACTTTTAAGGAAATCCATTATCAAAGTGGATAAATGGTTAGACAGTTTTGACCTCGATACTTTATTCTTTGTCTAAAACCTTTCATTAGACATTAATTGAATATGATCTGTGTAATTATTTAATTTCACATATTTTCACACCATGAATCCTTATTTCACCGAACTTTGTTCATATCTACATAAATATACCTTTTAAAATGAATGAAATAGTAACTCCATTCAACCTTAAAGAATAAGGAAACCCACTATGAAAATGGATGAATAGATTACATTATAGAGTTTCTACACTTTATTCTTTTTCTAGATCTTATCCATTACCATTAAGGCATCATGATTTTTTTAATTATTTAATTACACACTAATATATCAAAAATATTAAATTTATTCTATAACATATTTTCTTACCATGATTCCCTAATTTGTTCTTTGACCTATTCATATCAACAAAGTATATATACTGATATACAACACAAATATAAAAAAGAAATGGTAACCACTTTGAACCTTAGTAAATAATAAAATTTCTATCTAAAAACAGTGATCCCAATTCTTGATCTAGTGATTCAAACATAGCATTATTGAGTTGAACACGTGGCCTGCATATAAAAAGGAATTGATGCAGGAGGGAAAAGTGGTTGTTTTTTAGTCTCGCAAACTCAAGGATTATGAGCTCAATTATCTGACTCATGACCTTGAGCTTTCAGCAGTTGTTCATGCCTTGGTTCGGTGGAGACACTTCCTTCTTTGCCGGAGATTTACACTTAGTACTGATCACTTGAGTCTTCACCACCTCTTAACACAGCCCAATATCAAAGCTCATCAATTGTGTTGGATGGAGTTGTTTTGTGAGTACGACATGGAGATAGAACATGTGAAGGGGAAGGAGAACTGGTTGCAGATGCCATTAGTAGAAGAAGACATGTGGCTATGGCTACTTCAGTGGGTACAGAATTGCAGAGTAGGATTTTATAGCAATGTTAACACAAAAGCTTCTACCTTGCAGCCAAACCAGAGATTGAGTCTTGTAGGCCCCTTGAGGGGAGATTTGATGGATTGTCACTAGAGGCAGAGTTAGCAAGGTGAGCTATCAGGTTAGCTCCTAGGTGAGTTTTCGGTCAAGCTCAAGTTGAGCTACTTGTCAAGCTCCTAGGTGAGTTACTAAGTGAGCTCCCAGGTGAGTTCAAAGGTAAACTTATCGGTAATATCTGAGGTGAGATTACATGTGAGCTACCAGATGAGCTCAAGGTGAGTTGGTAAGGTGAGCTCAAGGCCAACTGGCCTTCTCTATTCTCATGCTATACTGGAGTGGAAATGGGACACCATTTCCATGGATTTCATTGTTGGGTTACCAATGTCGAGATATCACCATGACGCCATCATGGTCACGGTTAATAAATTGACAAAAGTAGCTCACTTTTCTCTGGTAAAGATCACATATAAAGCTAGTGCAGTGGCACATGTTTACTTGGATGAGATTGTCAGGTTGCACAAGATTTTGCACAAGATCATTTGTGACCGTGATCCTTTGTACATTTCTCATTTCTGGACCACCATACAGTATGTTCTCGGGATGAAGATTAACTTCAGTACAACTTATCACCCTGAGATGGATGGACAGACTGAGAGGGTGAATTATATATTGGAGGATATGCTCAGGATGTATGTGATGGATCAACAGTCTAAGTGGGAGGAGTATCTGTACCTTGTGGAGTTTGCCTACAATAATAGTTTTCAAAGTTCTATAGGCATGGCTCCTTTTCAAGCCTTATATGGTAGGGAGTACAGGACACCCCTTAGCTGGGACATGATGGAGGATAGAGTATCTCTTGGACAAGCTCTTTTGCAGGACATGGAGCAGTAGGTAATGTTGATCAGGCAGAGATTGTAGGAGGCACAGGATAGGTAGAAGAAGTATGCTGATTAGCATAGAACCGAGCATAATTTTGATGTGGGCATGAAGGTTTTCCTTCGTGTTAGGCCACATAAGAGCCCAATCCATTATGGAAAAGGTTCTAAGTTAGTGTTATCCAAAATGTGCCCCTACTCATTTTTTGTGGCTAAATCCTCTCATTTTTTCCTCTCTTGTGCCTCAGTCATAATATTTTGCTTTTTAGGCACTCAAAACTTTCTGGAAATGCCACCATTGAATAGAGCTCTTTCTCATCTTTCCAGAAAGGTAAATTTTTCCTCCTAACTCCATGTATTTTTGAAGTTATGGCTCGGCAGAGTTTTTTGGAAAAAATTTCCCCTGAAAGGCCCGCGGCCAATGAGATGTCGCCACGTGGCACCTAGAGTGGTGGAGTACGGGGAAATTTTGGAAAATTTTCCAAATGACCAAAAAGGTGCAAAAATTCAAATTTTTGCCCACCCACCCAATTTGGCCCTATTTTGCCCTAAAACTTCAAATGGCCATATCTTTCGATCTAGAGCTCAGTTTTTCACATTCTTTATATCAATGGAAAAATGATGAAATTCTCTACAAGATTTTGGGGTCATTTTTGCATTTTGATGGATTTTGGAGAGAGAAAATTGAAAAACACCTCTGGCACATGGTCATGGATAGAAATGACATTTCAACCACCATTTTTAATGAAGAATGGCTCGCATTCTCTCCCAGCATGGCTAAAAATGTCAGGGGATGGGTCTGTAAGGATGCCCATGCTGTTTTGAATGAATTTTGGTTAATGGTTGAATCCATTCCATGTTTTCCTATGTTTCTCTCTTCTGGGCTCGTCCCTTGCACTGTAAAAGCCAGATTTGGCTCATTTTCAAAGGGTTGAACATTTTTTGTGTATTGCAGGTCCCCTTTCTCACCTTAGAAGTGATTTTGGTGGAATATTAGACCTTTTCTAAGAGCTACAACTTTTATTTTACCTCTTAGGTGTTGTAATGCAAGTGATTTTGATGATTAAAATAACAATACAGCCTCTGTGATTAGTTTTCATCCTCTTCCTGTGTTGTTTGGTTAATTTATGATCCTTCATTACAATTATCAGTTTGTGCATGAGGTTCTTGTTATCCAAAATGGTGCCCCAGCTCATTTTTGTGGCTAACTCCTTGTGTTCTTACCTCTCTTGTGCCTCAGTCTAAATTTTTTAATTTTTAGGCACTCAAGGCTTTCTAGAAATGGCACCATCAGATAGAGCTCTCTCTCAGCTTTCCACAAAGGTAAATTTTTCCTCCTAACTCCTTATATTTTTCAAGTTGTGGCTCGGTGGAGTTTTGTGGAAAATTTTCCCATTTGAGGCCCGCTGCCAATAGGAAGCTGCCACATGGCAGAGGAGTTCGGGGGTTGGAGGCAAATTTGAAAATTTTCCCAAGTATTTTGGTTGAAGGTTCGAATGGAAATTTTTGCCCACAGGGCCCGCAGACCAATCACAGTGTGACACATGTCACAAGGGGAAGGCGCAATGAAAAATTGGCTAAGTGTTTGAGAAGGAGAGAGAATTCCAGAGTGAATCAGAGATTGCCATGTGGCATCCAACCAGTGGAGCATGGGGAATTTTTGAAAAAAAAATTCAAAGACAAAAAAAAGGTAAAATTTGAAATTTTTTCCCGCCGATCCGTTTTTTGGCCATTTTTTGCCCTAAATCTTCAAATGATCATATCTTTTGATCCAGAGCTCGGAATTTCATGTTCTTTATATCATTGGAAATATGTTAAAATTATCTACATGTTTCCATGGTCAATTTCTAATTTTGGTTCATTTTGGAGAGATAAAATTCAAAAATAGTTCTGGTACGTGTCCATGGCCAGAAATGACATTTCAACAACCAAATTTAATACAGAATGGGTCGCATTCTTCTCCAACACGGTCAAAAATGACAGGGTATGGGTTTGTAAGGTCCTCCATGCTATTTTAATGCATTTTCTATCAATGAGGAATGGGCTCCCATGTTTTTTACATTTTCTCTCTCCTGGGCTCGACCCATGCATTGTAAAAGCCAGATTTGGCTCATTTATTGATGGTTGAACACTTTTTGGCATAGAAAACTTGTTCTTTCACCTCCAGCAAGTGATAGTTGTAAGAATCAGACCTTTTTCAAGTATTGTAGCAGGTTTATACCTCTTTGAGGGTGGAATGCAAGAGATTTTTACATGGAATTGACAGTGCAAACTCTGTGAATGCTTTCAGTCCTCTGTTTGTATTGTTTTACTTCATTTTAAGACCTCTAATTACATCTATCAACTTGTGTATGTTTTTCCTTCTTGCATTTCATAAATTTGTGTCTATTTACATGGAATAAAATGTTTCACCACTCCTTTTGGTGCATCACCATCTTTAGTTTAGTTTCATTTTTGCATTTTTATCCCTGTCTCCTTGCAATTTAGAGTAAGATTAGGATCTGAACCTCTATAGTTATGCAAAATATAGATCTAAATCAGAGGATTTTGAGGAACCAGCCTCTAATCTAGATATTCCTCTCTCATTTTCACAAGTCCCACACTTAGAGAGAGGTTTCCATGTTATGTAATCACACTGGATGCCTAAAACATCAATTCAGAACCTTGATTTGCATCCAGGGGTGCTGCTGATTTGCAACAACAGTTTTGGCACACCCGGTGGGACCTTAGAGGTCTCATTTTTATTGCAGCAAAGTTGATGTGCATCTACTGCAATTTTCTTGCTTAAAAAGAGCTATAATTTGCATATCTGGTGACTCCAAGGGGAAGAATCAACTGGTTTCAGCAGTGCAGGCCTGAAAACTCATGAGAAGAATCACCACAAGGTCAAGAGCTAGAGAAGAAGAGGTGATGTTTGAATATATTTAGTTATCTCCAAGAGTAAGGTAAAGTGGGAGGAGAATGCAAAGGTTTCCATCTCCACCAAACAGAACTCTCTCAACTCCTCCACCTGGTAGGCCTTTCATTCAATCAACAAGGGTTCTAAGACCAATTAGAATGGCACAAAACAACCCCTATGTCAACTTCATAGGCAGCATCCCACTTGCCCTTAATGCACAACATCCAATTCCAATTATAGCCTTGAAGAACATTCCCTACTTCACTGGAGAAAATCAGACTACTCCAGGTGATCATGTTAAATACATTGCCAATCTTTGTGCAATTCATGAAATCAATGAGATGTAAGTGGCTGTCAAATTTTTGGCATCTTCATTCAAGGGGAAAGCATTGCAATGGTTTAGAATCCTTGGAGCTGGTTCGATCACAAATTGGAATCAGCTATGTATAGCACTTCATGAGAAATTTGGAGAGAAGTGAGACAACTTGTCTATTTTGGAGCAGCTGACAACCATCAAGAGAGCTCCCAATGAGCAGCTGACTGATTTCAACTTTATATTTCAAAAGACTTGGGAGAGAATTCCAGTGGCAGTCAGACCAACAGCAGAAGGTGCTTTTCTCTGCTATCTCAAAGCTCTAAATTTTGATATTTCTATGTTGATTCAGTCCATGGGAGGCATAACTATCCCTATGGCTTATAGTATTGCCATTAGGGCTGAAAATTGTTTGATCCAAGCTGGCAAACTAGCCCCTAGACCTCCCATGCCATTGTTTCCAAGTTTAGAGAGTCCAAATACCAATCAAGCACCTAATTTGGCTCCTTCTCCCACTCCTAGAAATCATATTTCAAATGAAGCTTCTACTTCATCTCCAAGTGCCCCAAATGAGCTTCAAGAAGTCATGAAGCAATTGCAAAACCTAGGCAATGAGCTAGTCACTCTCAAGAGGCAGCAAGCCCAAGGTTTTAGACCTTCTTACCAGCCCCAAGCTTAGCCCAACAAGTAGCCATACCACCACAAAGACCTCCTAATCCAGCTGCAAATATAAATCAAACAAGGCCTCCTGCCAATAGACCATTTCAGCCCTACAATCCAAATTCCATATCTGCCTCTAAGGCATTGGTGCCAACACAAAAAAACATTTCTTAGGAGTATGACTGGTGTTTTCCATGCAATGAACCTCATAACCAATCCATGTGCTTCAATGGTGCTTTGAATCAAGCATTAATGGTGATAACTACTGGTGTGGAGGGTGAGGGTAGTCAAGGAAACAACCAACAACAAGAAACATTCAAACAGCAATCAGCTCCAAATGACACCACGTTAGTAAATTAGAAAGCAGAGGATTTTTGTGGCATGAATCAAATGGTCTCTCAAGGTGTTGCAGCTAACACAAGGTCAAAAAGAAGGAATTTGGGTGAAGAACAGCCATTAGATTCAACCAATCCACAACCTTCCATGGGTCCACAAATGGTTGGCAAGCAAAATCTAATTTCAAATGCACTAGGGCAGCCAAGAACAGCTCCTAGACCAACTCAAATACCAATTATTGCTGCCCACGTGCAAAGAGTGAATGTACAAGCAAAGGGACAACAAAGAGATCCTTCATCACCATTCAGGTTCATTGATCAGATGAAGAAGACAAATGTTAATATATCAATGTGGGAATCCCTATCTATCCCAGGCCAAGGAGACTTGTTACAAGCTGCTATGAAGGACTGACCAACTTCGAATTAGCAAGTTCAGATGCAAGAAAAAGTTCTCACAAATGCTACCCAGCCTGAGGGAAATCATGGAGGATAGCAAGGTAAAATGTTGAAGCCCCCTCCTTTCTATGTTTCATTAATCATTAGAAATCAGTTAGTGTACAATTGCATGATAGATTCCGGGGCAAGTAGCTCAGTGATGCCTAAACAAATAGCTGATTAGCTAGGGCTCCAGTATGAAACCATATCCAAAGGGGTAGTGCAGCTGGATGGGACAGCAGTAACAATAGTTGGGGTGATTAGAAACTTGAGTCTTACCTTACATGTATGTCCAAATGTTGTTGTTTCACAATATGTATCAGTCATAGACCTTCCACCACTCTTTACCCTATGCTTGTCAAGGGACTTCACAGCCAAGATTGGGGGATATTTGTCTGCTGATTGGTCACACATGCTGTTTAGAATGAGGTATGGAACTAAGGCTACAATCAGGTCTGAACCTATTGCAAACTTCCACATTGAGCCTTACACTCCAAGTCAGATCAATGCCAATTGTTCAGTATTTGATCAAGAAGACCACCCAAGAACCGATGAAGCTGACACCAAGGTTGGGAGCATCCCAGATCTAACTCTTGATGAATGGGAAAACAAGGTACATGCTTTTGATCCTTATCAAGAAGTAGAAGAATCTGAGCAAGGGGTCTATTGTATACATGAAGAAAATCAGCCTATTCCTAACATCACCAAGCCAAACCACAAAGATGACAATGAGGTATGGTAGCTGTTTTTTGATGGATCAAGAAGTAGACAAGGTGCAGGAGGTGGAGCCATGCTTGTTTCACCTCAAGGAGTAAGGTACTATTCAGCTTTTAGATTTCAGTTTGCATGCTCCAATAACATTGTTGAATATGAAGCCTTAGTGCAAGGGATGCATTGGGAAATCAAGAAGAAAATAAAGAACTTGCAAGTCTTTGGTGACAGTGAATTGATTATAAATCAGGTCAAGGGACAACATGCTACCAAAAATGATCTACTCAGGTGCTACAAGAACATGGTGTGGGACCTCATGGAAGATTTTGAGGGTTTTGGCATCAAATCCATTCCTAGTAAAGAGAATAAGGCTGTTGACAGGCTTACAGTAGTAGGGGCAGCCTTTGACATTGTGGAAAGCATTCAACAAGACAAGGTACAGCCAAACATCCACGTGATTGTGAGGCCTTCAGTGCCAGATAACAATGTCAGTTGGCAAGTGTTTGAGAATGACCAGAAAATCATCCATTTCTTGCAAGAATAAGCCGAGTTCTCAGCTAAGAATCAAGAAAAATTAGAACAACAGTATGGTGACCAAGTGGTACAGCTGAGAACTAACAAGCTGCCCAAGGGACTTATCACTTTGGAGTCCATTTTTAATCCCAATGATCAGTTTAGAAAGGAGAAAGCAAACATTCAGGTCAAGAGAGAGGATTCAGTATCCATCTTGGTAGAAGATAACAAACCATTTAAAATTGGAAAGATGATAATTGAATAAGAAAGGTATCAATTCATGCAGATGTGTCAATAATTCCCAGATGTGTTTGCTTGGAGCTACGAAGATTTCAAAGGTTTCAATCCCAACTTAGCTCAGCATACCATTGAATTGGATCCAAATACTAAGCTTGTCTAGCAGAAACAAAGACCAGTCAATCCACACATGGAGCCTCTCATGAGGAAAGAATTGGATAAGCTGATTGAGTCAAGAATCATATTCCTAATCAAGCATTCTAGTTGGGTTGCCAACTTGGTTCCAGTCAGAAATAAGAGTGGGGAGATCAGATTGTGTGTTGATTTCAGAGACTTAAATAGAGCATCTCTCAAGGACCATTACCCACTCCCTTCCATGGAGAAAATATTACAAGTTGTGGTTGGCTCCGAGAGGTTTTCACTAATTGATGGCTACTCAGGCTACAATCAGATTATGGTGGAGGAAGACCAGTTCAAGATATCCTTCACAACCAAATGGGGAACTTTTGCATACAGAAAAATGCCATTTGTGTAAAATCCCCATTTTAAGATATTAGAACAAGGGAAATTTTATATATATATATAGAACGTTCTTTGTTATGAATTATATAATTCAAACACATGTTCAAGTTTTAATAATTGTTCTCTACCCAAACAACACAGTTTGGAACACACAATTTCCTTTTAAAACTAATGTTCCTTGTTCACATATTTACAATATGGAACACACATTCAATGCCATTCAATCTTATAACAGATTCTATATGCTGCTGTAAATGACTCGAAGAACTGCCGATCTTCCATTTTCATGGCTCGGAGTTTCAACGATCCTTCATTTCATGACTTGGCAACAACTGATCCTTCATGTTCATGCATAGTATATTATATATACCAGTTCTCTTAATCATTTCCGGTTATTTAAGTGATCCATTTAAGAAGCCTATCTGAATATCTGTTACTGATATTCATCTGACATCCTGCATCTTAAATTAAGTGATTAGGACAACGTAACCAGCACTTGCGATACTTTGGCCAAAGATTTTCACATGCTTTGCATGATCATATTCCTGGATGTGATACACATCAATGGAATACGTCCTTCACTTCACTTCACCTGTTATCTAGAATGGTCTTTCCTGGTTCCTACCAGTCCTCTCGATTTAAGGTCAGATTTAAACTTTTAATTTCCAACTAGTAATATGAACGAATATAGGAAGGCACTCCTGGTAACTAAAGATACGCAGAAATATGGTTTCATTCCCCACGACTCCGTGTGTCTAGTTATCTTTAGTACTCCGGAGTCACTCCGTATACATGATCATACTCCTATCCCCAGCCAAGAACTTCACATTCAGCCTATGTATTCTTGATGTTTTAATTCGGGAGGGCATTGCAATATGTCAGCTATAACATTGTGTCGTCATGAAGACCCCATCTTCATGAAGACACTTTGTTGTAGATGGCGTATGTCAATGTCCTACGGAATCCTCCCATCGAGAGTACACATACTGCTCAAGTGATTTGGATATGATCCTAATATTTAAGATCAACTTTCAGCAACCGTGCTGATCCTTTATCCTCATTCCCGTTACAGTTGTACGTAGCTAAGAGAGACTAAATCTGTCCTTTAGCTTGCTATGCATCTTCTCCTTCGTACCAAAGGGCTACATTTCTCTACTTGGTTTTCTTCTTAATCTTCAGATTAAGCATCCCGTTACCAACGGACGTGATAAGTTTAACCTATTAAACTTAACCAGGATTTTTACAACTGTAACTAAATTCAGAATTCCAGCTTACTAGACGTCATTTAAACGAGGTCTAATTTCCAATAAATGTATTCATTTATTCTCCTTAATATTACATAGTTAAGATCCATTAGTTATGGATATGATTATCCAATATCCTTTCTTTCTGAATTTAACATACGAGGTCACTAATGGAGTTCGAAAGTGAAGTTCGATTACTCCTAAGTTAATTGATATTCCTTAGCTTCCGAGCTAATCCTAAATACCTATTAGTTATTGGATCATTTTCTTCCTAATCCTTTTTAATGTCAATTAAGAATTCATCTTTACCCAAGTATGAACTAATTGCACATTCCAACTTAAAAGTTACATTTAGGTAAGAATAGATATCAGTTCCTTTTTAACGTCCATCCAAGGACAATTAAATAAATCCAAATCAAGAAATAAAATTATATTTCCAATTTAATTAACAATATCGACTGATATAGTCATTAAAATACAACACTTGTATTTGTATTCATCATCCATTTCATAATCCATACATTTTCCAATCCAACTGATTGGACTTTGTTTATTTTAAACATCATTACAACTCATAGTTAGAAGAATGTACTTTCTTCCTTTCATAATTTCTCATAGAGGAATATTAACTAACAAATACAATTCATCTCCAGACAATCAAAAGAAGCATCAGAAAACAGCCATGTCTTCATTCCAATCAAATTCCATCTACACAATTACTTGCACGGGTCAGTTCAATGAACTGAGCATATTAAGCACTTTTCATTAAAATGAGGTGCTTCAATTAACTGAGCCTTTAGCTCTACCAACTCAATGGTACTCATTCTATAAGGTGCTTTAGATATGGGTTCAGTTCCCGATGTAATTTCTATTGCAAATTCAAACTCACCTTTGGGTGGAAAACCTGGCAATTCCTCCGGAAACACATCACGGAAACCCCTTAACAATGGATATCTTTCCATGAAATCATTATCTTCCTCAGCATTTTCTTTCATTTTTACTACATACAAAGTGCAACCTCTGTTTTTAGCCCTTTTTAGTTGCATAGCCATCAGTTTCCTAACTACAACTTCCCGTTTTACACCTTGAATGATTGTTGCTTTCTGCAGGTCATCGAAGCAACAAATTTGTTTTTCATAACATTCGACCTTTTCCTTATGTTCAGCCAACCAGTTGACTCCAATAATGATATCATATGACCCTAGAGGAGTGACATACAAGTCAACTTTTGTGGAGAAATTAGGCAAGTCAATGCCCCAAAAAGGCACATTTCGACTGTATGGACAACATTATTCCCATAATGTACTGTCCATGTTTTATCCATTCTTTCAGCCCTTCTTTTTAATTTCATTTCAAGTTTAGCAGAAATAAAGCATTCAGTAGCTCCAGTATCAAAAAGTATGACTACAGGTGTACCAAATAACTTACCTGAAACTTCTATGGGAGTAACTTGCTTTTCAGCTTGTCTGTTAGCCACTGCAGCATGTGTCCTATGCTACTGACTGTGATCATCCTTCTTTAGAGGATAGTGATTCGCATAGTGGTCCTTTCCACAGTTGAAGCATCCTCCAACTGAACCTTTTCTAGGCTCAAATTTGTTACCAGCCTTGAAGTTATCATTCTGGCTTCCATAGGACTTCTGTCCAATGCCATTAACTTTTGTGAAGCTGTTCTGCATGCTATTTACAGGTCTGTTCATCACAAATTTCTTGTTGCTATCTACAACAGTTTTGTTTTTCACACCAAACCTTTTCCAAGGTCCCCTTTTCGGTGCAAGAGATGAAAAAGAATTGGGAATCTTCTTCCTTTTCTCTTCCTTGTGAGTAGATATTGCTCTCAATTTATGTTCCTGTTTGATTGCCTTTTTGATAACTCCATCCATGGTGGTTGGGCTGTGTACGTCCACTTCACCACCAATGATGGGATTCAACCCCATTATGAATTTCCGTATTCTAAACTTCTCGTCAGCTTGGTACTGTGGCACATACTTAAGGAGTTTAGTAAACCCTTCCCAGTATTCCATCACTGATAGCCTTTCTTGGGACCAGTTCTGAAATTCAGTCATTTTCCTATCAAAATAGAGTTGAGGCAGCCATCGTTGCCTAAAATAACCCTTAAATTGATCCCATGTTATGTCTGATTCGACAATATTCAGCTCAACCTTACAGTTGTCCCACAATGATGATGCTTCATGAGACAGCTGATATGCTCCCAATATCGCTTTAGTCTCTTCAGAGAATTTTCTTATAGCAAAGTATTTCTCCATTTCACTGAGCCAATTCTCAGCTCCATCCCCAAGGGTTGTTCCATCAAACTTTGGAGGAGTTATTCTCTTTATATCATTTGTAAGTTTAGTTGTTAATCTTGCCCTTTTATTTTCAGGGGGATTAGGAGCAATTACATTATTATTATCAACACCCGGATTCCCTCCGTTGATGTTGTCCACAGGAGGCGGCTGATCATTTATTTCATCTTCATCTTCCTCCTCTTCATTTCCCATTGACTGTTCCAGCACAGTCAAACGATCTCTCGTATCAAGTAGGGCAGCAAGGATTTAGATACTAGAACAAGGGAAAAAAAAAAAAAAAAAAAAATTTTATACAACGTTCTCTGTTATGAATTATATAATTCAAACACACGTTCAAGTTTTAATAATTGTTCTCTGCCCAAACAACACAGTTTGGAACACACAATTTCCTTTTAAAACTAATGTTCCTTGTTCACATATTTACAATATGGAACACACATTCAATGCCATTCAATCTTATAACAGATTCTATATGCTGCTGTAAATGACTCGAAGAACTGCTGATCTTCCATTTTCATGGCTCGGAGTTTCAACGATCCTTCATTTCATGACTCGGCAACAACTGATCCTTCATGTTCGTTCATGCATAGTATATTATATATACCAGTTCTCTTAACCGTTTCCGGTTATCGAAGTGATCCATTTAAGAAGCCTATCTGAATATCTGTTACTGATATTCATCTGACATCCTGCATCTTAAATTAAGTGATTAGGACAACGCAACCAGCACTTGCGATACTTTGGCCAAAGATTTTCACATGCTTTGCATGATCATATTCCTGGATGTGATACACATCAATGGAATACGTCCTTCACTTCACTTCACCTGTTATCTAGAATGGTCTTTCTTAGTTCCTACCAGTCCTCTCGATTTAAGGTCAGATTTAAACTTTCAATTTCCAACTAGCAATATGAACGAATATAGGAAGGCACTCCTGGTAACTAAAGATACGCAGACATACGGTGTCGTTCCCCACGACTCCGTGTGTCTAGTTATCTTTAGTACTCCGGAGTCACTCCGTATACGTGATCATACTCCTATCCCCAGCCAAGAACTTCACATTCAGCCTATGTATTCTTGATGTTTTAATTCGGGAGGGCATTGCAATATGTCAGCTATAACATTGTGTCGTCATGAAGACCCCGTCTTCATGAAGACACCTTGCTGTAGCTGGAATATGTCAATGTCCTACGGAATCCTCCCATTGAGAGTACACATCCTGCTCAAGTGATTTGGATATGATCTTAATATTTAAGATCAACTTTCAGCAATCGTGTTGATCCTTTATCCTCGTTCCCGTTACAGTTGTACGTAGCTAAGAGAGACTAAATCTGTCCTTTAGCTTGCTATGCATCTTCTCCTTCGTACCGAAGGGCTGCATTTCTCTACTTGGTTTTCTTCTTAATCTTCAGATTAAGCAGCCCGTTACCGACGGACGTGATAAGTTTAACCTATTAAACTTAACCAGGATTTTTACAACTGTAACTAAATTCAGAATTCCAGCTTACTAGACGTCATTTAAACGAGGTCTAATTCCCAATAAATGTATTCATTTATTCTCCTTAACATTACATAGTTAAGGTCCATTAGTTATGGATATACTTATCCCATATCCTTTCTTTCTGAATTTAACATACGAGGTCATTAATGGAGTTCGAAAGCAAAGTTCGATTACTCCTAAGTTAATTGATATTCCTTAGCTTCCAAGCTAATCCTGAATACCTATCAGTTATGGGATCATTTTCTTCCTAATCCTTTTTAATGTCAATTAAGAATTCATCTTTACCCAAGTATGAACTAATTGCACATTCCAACTTAAAAGTTGCATTTAGGTAAGAATAGATATCAGTTCCTTTTTAACGTCCATCCAAGGACAATTAAATAAATCCAAATCAAGAAATAACATTATATTTCCAATTTAATCAACAATATCGACTGATATAGTCATTAAAATACCACACTTGTATTTGTATTCATCATCCATTTCATAATCCATACATTTGTGAATCCAACTGATTGGACTTTGTTTATTTTAAACATCATTACAACTGATAGTTAGAAGAATGTACTTTCTTCTTTTCACAATTCCTTGTAGAGGAATATTAACTAACAAATACAATTCATCTCCAGACAATCAAAAGAAGCATCAGAAAACAGCCATGTCTTTGTTCCAATCAAATTCCATCTGCAAAATTACTTGCACGGGTCAGTTCAATGAACTGAGCATATTAAGCACTTGTCATTAAAATGAGGTGCTTCAATTAACTGTCTCAATAAAATAACCCTGCCTTTATGTATCGATAATAAGAACATCAATCAAAATCAAGCATCAAAGAATGGACAGCATAACAACTGAACCATCAAATACCATCCCAATCAGCCAAAGAACTGCTGTCCTATTTTCCACATGACCGTTACAAGTCCCAAATTACAATAATTGTAAAGTTTAGGAATGCAAGTAGCATACTGCTGATATAACATAACTGTTATCCTTTCCACCCTTTCATTAATAATAAATGCAAAAGGGTAAAACTAACTGAAACGTAAACCAATTACTTTCCTTTCAGTTCATGCATCACATTAGATTCCAAGCAATCAAGCACAGACGAGAAAGCAAACAGCAATGCATACAGTTGCTCATATCTAAGCACTACAAGATTCGTTATTAACGATTACAAATTTCTAGCTGAATGAAAGAAGAAAAGATCATTTTTCCAAGTTATCCAACCACATTCCTATCTCTTTCCCCATGACTGTTCTAAAAATTAAATCCAACTGGGACACAAATCAAGATAATAGTTCAGAGTGAAACTTACAAAATCCATTCGAAATTCACTTTCCAGCAGCAAGAGTAATTTCATTCATAATCAGCTTTAAACGAAAACAAGGAAGAATTTATCATCCTTATCAATACTTCATTTAAATCAGGCTCATATGAATACCCAAAAATAGGTTAGTACAACATCGTATTTATCATAGATCAAATAGTATAAGGATGCATACTATATATTTACTGAACTAGAAGACCCCATACTTCTTTCACTGTATTTTTAACCAAATAAACAGTTATACAATCATGCAATCAATTAATCACGTGACCTTCTATATCCAAGATCGCATACAATTCAAAATATGATTTACACATTGCTGTTACCTACAGCAAGACTTAATCATAATGCATAATAAAGCTTCCAATGCTATTCCAAAACTCAACAGTAAAAAGAGAAAATTTCATTCCTTTAATCTTTTGCTAAGAAAACAACCATTTTCTTCAGACTCAACAAGAATTGTTCAGGCCGATTTCATTTCTTCTAAATGACAGTGCCAAGATCAGAAGACCACACGAAACAATTAAATATTTCATTTGTACAGAAAGCACAACACTCAGAAAATAATTTAAATGCCACTGTCCTCTCTACAGACTGAACTTATAAAGTTCAATAAACCACCTGACTACTGATTTTATCAATTCAAACAGCAGAAAGAAGAAGAATTCCTTACCAGTAAATGTTTCTACCCGAATCCATTTTTCTATTCACAATGATGTACAGAACCCAAAATGCGATTTTCATGTAATAATACCCTTATTAATAAAAACCCGCATAGGATATCAGATGCACAACAAGGTACAGTCAAGACAGATCCAAACCGCCTACTTATTTCCAAAATTTTCCATATTATACATAAATAAAAAGCTGAGTTCTTGTTCACAACTACAGCCCGAACTAGAAGATCGAACAGTATCAATTAAAACACAACAAATCATCCAACCCCCACAGCAAGAATCAACATAATTCATTTAATGCACAGAAATACAAGCCAAGCTCATTTTCACGACTACTGTCTGAGCTGTAAGATCAAGTCGTTTCCATAAAACACAACCAAATCAACCTTTCATTCCAGCAAGAAAGAATGTATTCATTTATAAGTTCAGAAGAAAAACAATTTCTTTTCTAGCTCCCACGAATACCCAAATTGTATTCGTCCATTTATATAAAAGAAGAAGCACAACAATAATTACATTACTATCATTTCCCTCTAACCGAGCTCGTGATGCTCAGATAAAACTCTAATGCCAATTCCTTTAAAATCCAAAAATGCTATTTCCTTTTAATCCCGAAACAACAGAAGGAAAGGAAAAGTCTTATTTCCTTTAAGAAAAATTTCAGTATAGAAACGACATCAAGCAACTCGTACATCATGTGAAATTTTATCACAAAAGTTCATATAACAAAAGAACAATCGCACAGCAATGAAAACAACCCACACTGCCTGCACCATTCTTATATAGCATTTAATCAAGAGAAAACTCATTTCGAATTCCCAAATACTGTCAACAACCAACACAACAAGTTCTTATTCCAACTCAATTCATGCAAAGACGGATCAAATCACAATAACAAGAAAATGATTTCACCCCTACCATTCCAAACAATGACAGCAAGAATCAACTAGCCCAAATCGTCTCAATCATGACAACAATCAGATAAATCAAAAACCCAAGAGCAGGGTTGTTTTAATGAGACGCTTAAACAAAGCAAGTGTTTTAAAGAGAAGGGCTTAACATGCCTGCAATTTCTTTTCCAAAACTCGAAGAAAACTGCATTTACAGAAGGTTTTTCCTTCCACGGCGACAGCAGCAAGCTTCCAAACAAGCTCTTCCTCTTCAGGCTCAGCAACAACCTCCAAATTTCCAAAGAACAGTGATAAAATCCAAATGAAACTGGTTCGACAGAACCAAGCAAAAACCAAATGCAGAGCAACTTCTCAAAATCTGAATCAACACAATAAACAATCAACATTTCCTCCATACACTTTCCAAGGCGGACTGGTCACGAAGACCAAAAAAATTAAATGCATTAAAGACTCAACCTTTTCCTATTTTCCCATGCCACCGCCGACTTGGGTTGGCGAACTCCCAAGTTCAAATTTTGCATGCAAAACCAAATTTAGCCTCATAACCAACTAACTACCTCCATCTTTCTCCCTGTCCCCGCCAAACTGGCGCTGTCCACATAAGGACTCCTCATTAATGCCATTAAACACCCTTCATCCTTATCCTCTTCCCCCAAGGGTCTGCGCGTCCCCTTTAGGTTAGGATTAGTTTAGGATTCATTTTAGTGTTCGACCTAGGTCATAGCCTAGTCTTTAGGTTAATAGGACTTAGGTTTATGTTAGTCATTTTAGAATTTAAAAATCCACTTAGGATAGTAGTTTAGGATGTAAGGTAGAACTTAGGATTAGCTTAGGTTCTAATTCCTACTAACATCTAACACTAATCAACCTCCAATCCAGTCTTCCTACTGACATTCAAGTCAATGCGGTGTAGGACGTTTCGTCCTTTGTTTCACATGCCAGAGCCACTCGTGTCCAGTCATTTCCTGCCTCACGAGGTTTTAAGTTACGACAGTGCATTGTTCGAGAATCGAACCTTTGTCGTTGGCATCTGTGTCAGCTGCTCATACCTGAAATCAGGTGCTGCACATTTATATCAACCTGCAATTCAGTCAAGAGTAAATCGACAAAGTGATTACAAAAAGGCCACAACATATAGAATTCAGCAAGCATACGACAATTTGTCGTCACATCAGTAACATACAGGCAACAATAACTGTTGTCCCATGCAACTAATTACAACATGCAAGAATCCCGATTTGTAACACATTCCCTTAAGATCAAAATATATCTTAACATGTTTGCCTTCATTTCAGCAGATACAACAGTATGAAAAATAATCACCAAGATAACTTACAAAATCAGGGTGTTACATTCCTCCCTCCTTAAAGAATCATCGTCCCGATGATCAGATTAAACAAATCAAGGAGTTCCTAAGACAAAGTTCAGTTATTGTCCTTCCATTCATAAGTTCATACCAAAAACAGATTCACTCTTAAAAATAGCGTTTTAAGACAACTGTACAATAGACTAATAATTGTCTAAATTTGGTAGAATTATCAGTTTTTCGAATTTCAAATTCGATTAAACAAATGTGGAAAAGTAGATCTCATTTCTTCGAGATTTTCCCAAGTTGCACTTTCTTCGCTGAACTGGTCCCACTGGACCTTACATTGGTTCACTTCACGATTTCTCAAGTACAACTGGCGAGTTCCCAGCACTCGAATGGGCTTAACCATGATTATTCCTGGGTCTTGGACCTGCAAGGAATTCCAATTCAGCACATGTGATAAATCTGTCACGTATTTCTTAAGCAAAGAAATATGAAAAACATCATGCATTTGAGACAAAGCAGGAGGTAATGCTAGACGATAAGCTACAGGGTTGATTATTTCAACAATTTCAAAAGGTCCCACGTATCATGGTGACAACTTGGCAGCCTTGCCAAAAGTTATTGAGCTCTTTTTCGGCTTCACCCGAAGAAAGACCTTCTCTCCCAGTTTATAATTCCTGTCAACCCGCTTTAAGTCTGCATAACTCTTTTGCCTATTGGCAGCCTCCTTTAGATGTTCCCTAATCATTTTGATTTGTTGTTCCATTTCTGTAACGATTTCTGGCCCAATTACCTCTCTATCCTCAACGCTGTCCCAGCTGACAGGGGTTCTGCATTTTCTTCCATATAATGCTTCAAAGGGTGCCATTTTTAAAGAGGCATGATAGGTATTATTGTAAGCAAATTCTACCAGCGGAAGGTATTCCTCCCATTTATACTGCTGGTCCATGCAATACATCCATAACATGTCCTCTAAAACCTGATTGACTCTCTCAGTCTGTCCATCCGTCTCCGGATGATATGCAGAACTGAAGTTTAATTTAGTTCCCAAGGCTGCATTAAGCGTTTGCCAAAACCTTGATGTCATCCTCGGATCTCTATCCGATATGATTAATTCCGGTATTCCATGCAATCTGAAGATTTCATGTACAAATCTTCTTGCTAGCACTGGTGCATCGTCCTTCAAATTACCAGCAATGAAGTGTGCCACTTTGGTCAATTTGTCGACTACAACCAGGATAATGTCATGCTTATTTCTTGACATAGGCAATCCTTGAACGAAATCCATCGTTATCACTTGCCATTTATACTACGGAATGCTGTGGGGATACAATAATCCTGCGGGATGCATATGTTCTGCCTTAACACGCTGACATTCCAAGCAGTGTGTTACAAATTCCGCCACATCCTTTTTCATTCCCTTCTAGAAGTATTGCTGCTTAAGATCAACAAGCATTTTCGTAATGCCAGGGTGTCCAGAAAAAGGTGAATTATGAAATTCAGTTAACAATTTCCCTCTTAAGTCATTCGCCAAAGGTATATATACCCTATTTTCGAACCTCAAAATTCCTTCATTATCGAAACGGAATCCTTTATACCTGACATCCTTCGGGTCTGCAGCAAGTGCTGTTTTGACTTGCTGGAAATAAGGATCTGATTCCAAGGCATCTTTCACCTCATCCTTAAACTAAGTTCTTAACGTTATAAGAGTAGAGATATGCTTCCTTCGACTCAGAGCATCTGCTACTCTATTTTCCTTGCCCTTGATGTAGCTTATATCAAAATCATACTGAGACAGAAATTCTAACCATCTTCGCTGCCTTGCATTCAGATTTGGCTGAGTAAAAATATACTTCAGCCCCAGATGGTTTGTTTTTAACTCGAAAGGCTTGCCTAAAAGGTAATGCCTCCACATTTGAAGTGCATGAACAATGGCAGCGAGCTCTAGATCGTGTGGAGCATAATTATGTTCATGTAATTTAAGCTTTCTGCTTTCATAAGATATGACATGGTTATTCTGTAACAGAATACCCCCAAGGCCTTCTCCTGAGGCGTCTGTTACAACCATAAAATTTCCATTTGGATCAGGTACAGTCAAGATAGGTGCTGAAGTTAACTGTTCCTTTAAATTCTTAAAGGCAGATTCACATTTGTCTGTCCAGACGAATTTCTTATCCTTCTTTTGCAGTGAAGTGATTGGGGCAGCAATTTTTGAAAAGTCCTTAACGAACTTTCGATAATATCCAGCCAAGCCCATGAAGCTCCTCACTTCGTGCATGTTCTTAGGCGCAGGCCACTCAGTTATAGCTGTAATCTTTGAAGGGTCAACAGCTATTCCATTCTTGCTTATAACGTGTCCCAAATAATGCACCTCTGCATCATAAAAGGAACATTTGGATAGTTTGCCATACAATTTCCTCTTTCTTAAAATTTCCAGCACTATTCTTAGATGTTCTTGGTGCTCTTCGACATTTTTAGAGTATATAAGAATGTCGTCTAAGAATACAAGTACAAACTTGTCTAAGTATTCTTGAAAAATATTGTTCATCAGATTCATGAAGGCGGCAGGTGCATTAGTCAACCCAAAAGGTAACACCGTGAACTCATAATGCCCGTACCTCATTCTAAAAGTTGTTTTATGAATATCTTCTTCCTTTATTCTCAGCTGATGATACCCAGATTGAAGATCTATTTTTGAATAAACTGATGCTCCTTGCATCTGATCGAACAGATCATCAATCCTAGGAAGTGGGTATCAATTTTTAATAGTTGCTTTGTTCAGCATTCTGTAATCAATACACAGCCTCAAAGTGCCATCCTTTTTCTTTACAAAAATTACCGGCGCTCCCCAAGGTGAGACGCTCGGTCTTATCAGTCCCTTAGTCAAAATTTCTTGTAACTGAGCCTTTAGCTCTACCAACTCAATGGTAGTCATTCTATAAGGTGCTTTAGATATGGGTTCAGTTCCCGGTTTAATTTCTATTGCAAAGTCAAACTCACGTTTGGGTGGAAGACCTGGCAATTCCTCCGGAAACACATCACGGAAACCCCTTAACAATGGATATCTTTCCATGAAATCATTATCTTCCTCAGCATTTTCTGTCATTTTTACTGCATACAAAGTGCAGCCTCTGTTTTTAGCCCTTTTTAGTTGCATAGCCGTCAGTTTCCTAACTGCAACTTCCCGTTTTACACCTTGAATGACTACTGCTTTCTACAGGTCATCGAAGCAACAGATTTGTTTTTCATAACAGTCGACCTTTGCCTTATGTTCAGCCAACCAGTTGACTCCAATAATGATATCATATGACCCTAGAGGAGTGACATACAAGTCAACTTCGGTGGAGAAACTAGGCAAGTCAAGAATTGCCCCAAAAAGGCACATTTCGACTGTATGGACAGCATTATTCCCATAATGTACTGTCCATGTTTTATCCATTCTTTCAGCCCTTCTTTTTAATTTCATTGCAAGTTTAGCAGAAATAAAGCATTCAGTAGCTCCAGTATCAAAAAGTATGACTACAGGTGTACCAAATAACTTACCTGAAACTTCTATGGGCGTAACTTGCTTTTCAGCTTGTCTGTTAGCCACTGCAGCGTGTATCCTATGCTGCTGACCGCGATCATCCTTCTTCAGAGGACAGTGATTCACATAGTGGTCCTTTCCACAGTTGAAGCATCCTCCAACTGGCCCTTTTCTAGGCTCAAATTTGTTACCAGCCTTGAAGTTATCATTCTAGCTTCCATAGGACTTCTGTCCAATGCCATTAACTTTTGTGAAGCTGTTCTGCATGCTATTTACAGGTCTGTTCATCACAGATTTCTTGTTGTTATCTACAAAAGTTTTTTTTTTCACACCAAACCTTTTCCAAGGTCCCCTTTTTGGTGCAAGAGATGAAGAAGAATTGGGAATCTTCTTCCTTATCTCTTCCCTGTGAGCAGATATTGCTCTCAATTTCTGTTCCTGTCTGATTGCCTTTTCGACAACTCCATCCATGGTGGTTGGGCCGTGGACATCCACTTCACCACCAATGATGGGATTCAACCCCATTATGAATTTCCGTATTCTGAACTTCTCGTCAGCTTGGTACTGTGGCACATACTTAAGGAGTTTAGTAAACCCTTCCCAGTATTCCGTCACCGACAGCCTTCCTTACGACCAGTTCTGAAATTCAGTCATTTTCCTATCAAAATAGAGTTGAGGCAGCCATCGTTGCCTAAAATAACCCTTAAATTGATCCCATGTTATGTCTGATTTGACAATATTCAGCTCAACCTTACGGTTGTCCCACCATGATGATGCTTCATGAGAAAGCTGATATGCTCCCCATATCGCTTTAGTCTCTTCGGAGAAGTTTCTTATAGCAAAGTATTTCTCCATTTCACTGAGCCAATTCTCAGCTCCGTCCCCAAGGGTTGTTCCATCAAACTTTGGAGGACTTATTCTCTTTATATCATTTGTAAGTTCAGCTGCTAATCTTGCCCTTTTATTTTCAAGGGGATTAGGAGCAATTACATTATTATTATCAACACCCGGATTCCCTCTGTTGATGTTGTCCACAGGAGGCGGCTGATCATTTATTTCAGCTTCATCTTCCTCCTCTTCATTGCCCATTGACTGTTGTTCCAGCACAGTCAAACGATCTCTCGTATCAAGTAGGGCAGCAAGGATTTCATCCAGCTTTTGAGCAGTAGCTGCTTCTCCACCCTGTAACGGGTTATTTGCAACATTCCCTCTTGTTCTGACCATTTTCTGTTCAATAAGAAAATGTAAACCTTATTAATATTGTGGACTCATTAGGTCCAAGAGCTGCAACCTTCAGCTCTGATACCAAGATGTAACATCCCCATTTTAAGATACTAGAACAAGGAAAAAAAATATTATTTTTTTTATATACAACGTTCTCTGTTATGAATTATATAATTCAAACACACGTTCAAGTTTTAATAATTGTTCTCTACCCAAACAACACAGTTTGGAACACACAATTTCCTTTTAAAACTAATGTTCCCTGTTCACATATTTACAATATGGAACACACATTCAATGCCATTCAATCTTATAACAGATTCTATATGATGTTGTAAATGACTCGAAGAACTGGCGATCTTCCATTTTCATGGCTTGGAGTTTCAATGATCCTTCATTTCATGACTCGGCAACAACCGATCCTTCATGTTTGTTCATGCATAGTATATTATATATACCAGTTCTCTTAATCGTTTCCGGTTATCGAAGTGATCCATTTAAGAATCCTATCTGAATATCTGTTACTGATATTCATCTGACATCCTGCATCTTAAATTAAGTGATTAGGACAATGCAACCAGTACTTGCGATACTTTGGCCAAAGATTTTCACATGCTTTGCATGATCATATTCCTGGATGAGATACACATCAATGGAATACATCCTTCACTTCACTTCACCTGTTATCTAGAATGGTCTTTCCTGGTTCCTACCAGTCCTCTTGATTTAAGGTCAAATTTAAACTTTCAATTTCCAACTAGCAATATGAACGAATATAGGAAGGCACTCCTGGTAACTAAAGATACGCAGACATACAGTGTCGTTCCCCATGACTCCGTGTGTCTAGTTATCTTTAGTACTCTGGAGTCACTCTGTATACGTGATCATACTCCTATCCCCAGCCAAGAACTTCACATTCAGCCTATGTATTCTTGATGTTTTAATTCAGGAGGGCATTGCAATATGTCAGCTATAACATTGTGTCGTCATGAAGACCCCGTCTTCATGAAGACACCTTGCTGTAGCTGGCGTATGTCAATGTCCTACGGAATCCTACCATCGAGAGTACACATCCTACTCAAGTGATTTGGATATGATCTTAATATTTAAGATCAACTTTCAGCAACCGTGCTGATCCTTTATCCTCATTCCCGTTACAGTTGTACGTAGCTAAGACAGACTAAATCTGTCCTTTAGCTTGCTATGCATCTTCTCCTTCATACCGAAGGGCTGCATTTCTCTACTTGGTTTTCTTCTTAATCTTCAGATTAAGCAGCCCGTTACCAACAGACGTGATAAGTTTAACCTATTAAACTTAACCAGGATTTTTACAACTGTAACTAAATTCAGAATTCCAACTTACTAGACGTCATTTAAACGAGGTCTAATTCCCAATAAATGTATTCATTTATTCTCCTTAACATTACATAGTTAAGGTCCATTAGTTATGGATATACTTATCCCATATCCTTTCTTTCTGAATTTAACATACGAGGTCATTAATGGAGTTCGAAAGCAAAGTTCAACTACTCCTAATTTAATTGATATTCCTTAGCTTCCGAGCTAATCCTGAATACCTATCAGTTACGGGATCATTTTCTTCCTAATCCTTTTTAATGTCAATTAAGAATTCATCTTTACCCAAGTATGAACTAATTGCACATTCTAACTTAAAAGTTACATTTAGGTAAGAATAGATATCAGTTCCTTTTTAACGTCCATCCAAGGACAATTAAATAAATCCAAATCAAGAAATAACATTATATTTCCAATTTAATCAACAATATCGACTGATATAGTCATTAAAATACCACACTTGTATTTGTATTCATCATCCATTTCATAATGCATACATTTGACAATCCAACTGATTGGACTTTGTTTATTTTAAACATCATTACAACTCGTAGTTATAAGAATGTACTTTCTTCTTTTCACAATTCCTCGTAGAGGAATATTAACTAACAAATACAATTCATCTCCTGACAATCAAAAGAAGCATCAGAAAACAACCATGTCTTCGTTCCAATCAAATTCCATCTGCAAAATTACTTACACGGGTTAGTTCAATGAACTGAGCATATTAAGCACTTGTCATTAAAATGAGGTGCTTCAATTAACTGTCTCAATAAAAGAACCCTGATTTTATGTATCAATAGTAAGAACATCAATCAAAATCAAGCATCAAAGAATGGACAACATAACAACTGAACCATCAAATACCATCCCAATCAGCCAAAGAACAGCTGTCCTATTTTCCACATGACCATTACAAGTCCCAAATTATAATAATTGTAAAGTTTAGGAATGCAAGTAGCATACTGCTGATATAACATAACTGTTATCCTTTCCACCCTTTCATTAATAATAAATGCAAAAGGGTAAAACTAACTGAAACGTAAACCAATTACTTTCCTTTCAGTTCATGCATCACATTAGATTCCAAGCAATCAAACACAGATGAGAAAGCAAACAGCAATGCATAAAGTTGCTCAAATCTAAGCACTACAAGATTCGTTATTAACGATTACAAATTTCTAGCTGAATGAAAGAAGAAAAGATCATTTTTCCAAGTTATCCAACCACATTCCTATCTCTTTCCTCATGACTGTTCTAAAAATTAAATCCAATCGGGACACAAATCAAGATAACAGTTCAGAGTGAAACTTACAAAATCCATTCAAAATTCACTTTCTAGCAGCAAGAGTAATTTCATTCATAATCAGCTTTAAACGAAAACAAGGAAGAATTTATCGTCCTCATCAATACTTCATTTAAATCAGGCTCATATGAATACCCAAAAATAGGTTAGTACAACATCGTATTTATCATAGATCAAATAGTATAAGGATGCATACTATATATTTACTAAACTAGAAGACCCCATACTTCTTTCACTGTATTTTTAACCAAATAAACAGTTATACAATCATGTAATCAATTAATCACGTGACCTTCTTATATCCAAGATCGCGTAGAGTTCAAAATATGATTTACACATTGCTGTTACCTGCAGCAAGACTTAATCATAATACATAATAAAGCTTCCAATGCTATTCCAAAACTCAACAGCAAAAAGAGAAAATTTCATTCCTTTAATCTTTTGCTAAGAAAACAACCATTTTCTTCAGACTCAACAAGAATTGTTCAGGCCGATTTCATTTCTTCTAAATGACAGTGCCAAGATCAGAAGACCACACGAAACAATTATATATTTCATTTGTACAGAAAGCACAACACTCAAAAAATAATTTAAATGCCACTGTCCTCTCTACAGGATGAACTTATAAAGTTTAATAAACCACCCGACTACTGATTTTATCAATTCAAACAGCAGAAAGAAGAAGAATTCCTTACCAGTAAATGTTTCTACCCGAATCCATTTTTCTATTCACAAAGATGTACGGAACCCAAAATGCGATTTTCATGTAATAATACCCTTATTAATAAAAACCTACATAGGATATCATATGCACAACAAGGTACAGTCAAGAAAGATCCAAACCGCCTACTTATTTCCAAAATTTTCCATATTATACATAAATAAAAAGCTGAGTTCTTGTTCACAACTACAACCCGAACTAGAAGATCGAACAATATCAATTAAAACACAACAAATCATCCAACCCCCACAGCAATAATCAACATAATTCATTTAATGCACATAAATACAAGCCAAGATCGTTTTCACGACTACTGTCCGAGCTGTAAGATCAAGTCGTTTCCATAAAACACAACCAAATCAACCTTTCATTCCAGCAAGAAAGAATGTATTCATTTATAAGTTCAGAAGAAAAACAATTTCTTTTCTAGCTCCCACGAATACCCAAATTGTATTTATCCATTTATATAAAAGAAGAAGCACAGTAATAATTACATTACTATCATTTCCCTCTAACCGAGCTCGTGATGCTCAGATAAAACTCTAATGCCAATTCCTTTAAAATCCAAAAATGATATTTCCTTTTAATCCCGAAACAACAAAAGGAAAGGAAAAGTCTTATTTCCTTTAAGAAAAGTTTCAGTATAGAAATGACATCAAACAACTCGTACATCATGTGAAATTTTATCACAAAAGTTCATATAACAAAAGAACAATCGCACAGCAATGAAAACAACCCACACTGCCTGCACCATTCTTATATAGCATTTAATCAGAGAAAACTCATTTCGAATTCCCAAATACTGTCAACAACCAACACAACAAGGTCTTATTCCATCTCAATTCATGCAAAGATGGATAAAATCTCAATAACAAGAAAACGATTTCACCCCTACCATTCCAAACAATGACAGCAAGAAT
The DNA here is from genome assembly GCA_019776745.2 of Taxus chinensis. Taxonomy (NCBI): domain Eukaryota; kingdom Viridiplantae; phylum Streptophyta; class Pinopsida; order Cupressales; family Taxaceae; genus Taxus; species Taxus chinensis. The sequence goes on from CM034148.1 coordinate 458,011,140, forward strand.
CAACTAGCCCAAATCGTCTCAATCATGACAACAATTAGATAAATCAAAAACACAAGAGCAGGGTTGTTGTAATGAGACGCTTAAACAAAGAAAGTGTTTTAAAGAGAAGGGCTTAACATGCCTGAAATTTCTTTTCCAAAACTCGAATAAAAACATGTTTACAGAAGGCGTTTCCTTCCACGGTGACAGTAGCAAGCTTCCAAACAAGCTCTTCCTCTTCAGGCTCAGCAACAGCCTCCAAATTTCCAAAGAACAGTGATAAAATCCAAATGAAACTGGTTCGATAGAACCAAGCAAAAACCAAATGCAGAGCAACTTCTTAAAATCCGAATCAACACAATAAACAATCAACATTTCCTCCATACACTTTCCAAGGTGGACTGGTCACGAAGACCAAAAAAATTAAATGCATTAAAGACTCAGCCTTTTCCTATTTTCCCACGCCACCCGCCGACTTGGGTTGGTGAGCTCCCAAGTTCAAATTTTGCATGCAAAACCAAATTTAGCCTCATAACCAACTAACTACCTCCATCTTTCTCCCTGTCCCCGCCAAACTGGTGCTGTCCACATAAGGACTCCTCAATAATGCCACTAAACACCCTTCATCCTTATCCTCTTCCCCCAAGGGTCTGCGTGTCCCCTTTAGGTTAGGATTAGTTTAGGATTCATTTTAGTGGTCGACCTAGGTCATAGCCTAGTCTTTAGGTTAATAGGACTTAGGTTTATGTTAGTCATTTTACAATTTAAAAATCCACTTAGGATAGTAGTTTAGGATGTAAGGTAGAACTTAGGATTAGCTTAGGTTCTAATTCCTACTAACATCTAACACTAACCAACCTCCAATCCAGTCTTCCTACTAACATTCAAGTCAATGCGGTGCAGGACGTTTCGTCCTTTGTTTCACATGCCAGAGCCACTCGTGTCCAGACATTTCCTGCCTCACGAGGTTTTAAGTTACGACAATGCATGGTTCGAGAATCGAACCTTTATCGTTGACATCTACGTGCCAGCTGCTCATACCTGAAATCAGGTGCTTCACATTTATATCAACATGCAATTCAGTCAAGAGTAAATCAACAAAGCGATTACAAAAAGGCCACAGCATATAGAATTCAGCAAGCATACAACAATTTTTCGTCACATCAGTAACATACAAGCAACAATAACTACTGTCCCATGCAACTAATTACAGCATGCAAGAATCACCGATTTGCAACACATTCCCTTAAGATCAAAATATATCTTAACATGTTTGCCTTCATTTCAGCAGATACAACAGTATGAAAAATAATCACCAAGATAACTTACAAAATCAGGGTGTTATAATTTGGGTTGTCCAACGCTGGTGCTACCTTCCAAAGAGAAATGGACATGGCGTTCAAAGGTTTGATTAACAACATGGTGCTGATTTACCTTGATGATATCACTATTTTTTCCAAAAATGCAGTAGACCACCTCTCTCATTTGAGACAAGTTTTCACGAGGTGTAGGAAATTTGGAGTGCCTTTGAATCCTAAGAAGTGTATCTTTCTTGCACATGAAGCAAAGCTCCTTGGCCATATTGTCTCCAAAGAAGGATTAGCAATTGATCCAGAGAGAGTCGAAGCCATAAGAGCACTACCATTGCCAAGCCACAAGAAATCCCTTCAGAGTTTCTTGGGGAGGATAAACTTTGTTTGGAGGTTTGTCCCAGATTTTGTAGCCCTTGTCAAGCTCATCACCAAAATGTTAAAGAAGAGCATGGATTTCAAGTGAACAGCAGAAGGCAAGGATAGTTTTGAAGCAGTCAAAGAAGCTATTTCTCAAGCACCAACTCTCATCAACCCGGACTTCTCCAAGGATTTCATCCTCTATGCATTTGGAGGTAATGACACTATTTCTGCCATTTTGGTATAGCTGAACAAGGATAATGATGAGTAGCCAATTGCCTTCTTCAACCAGAGCCTAGATTACTATGAGGTGAAGTATTCTTTTATTGAGAAGCATGTGCTAGCAGTAATCAGAAGCTTGAAGAAATTCAAGCATTTAGTCTCAAACAACAAGGTCCAGTTGCTTGTCTCACATGCTAGGGTTAAGGACTTCCTCCTCAATAAAGATTTGAATGAGAAAAGGGCAAGTTGGATCACCCGTGTCATGGAGTATGACATTGAGATCAAAATCACCAAGCTGGTAAGAGAAAAAGGATTGTGTGAGTAGCTAGTTTTAGGGAAGCAAAAAGAAGCATGCAATGAAGGAGAGGCTGTTTTGATAGTTCAAGACAGCCATGAGCCATGTGGCACTCAAGAAGAAAACAATGCTGCCCCCACTCCTTGTTGGACCCAAGGTATAATGCATTTCCTAAACACATGCCTATGCCCTCCAGAGATAAACAAGACCCAAAGAAGACACTTCAAATTGCAGGCTATCCCATATGCCATTGTTGATGGAGTTTTGTTCAAGAAAGATGTGAATGGAGTGCTGCTGAGATGCATTAGCACAAATCAGATTCATAGGGTGTTGGAAGAGTTCCATGGTGGATCAGCTAGTGGTCATTTTGCACCGAGAGTGACAGCTCTAAAAATCATGAAGGCTGGTTATTATTGGCCTAAAATTTTTAGTGATTGTTATGCATGGATCAAGAGGTGTAAGAATTGTGCATTATTCACAGGAAAAGAGAGACTTGTTGCCCTTCCATTGCATCCAATCTCAGTTGACCAGCCATTCATGCAATGGGATTTGGACTTCATTGGAGTCATTAATCCTAATTCAAGTCAAGGGCACAAATGGATTTTGACAGCCACGGACTACTTCACCAAGTGGACTGAAGCAGTAGCACTCAAAGAAGCAAATGAGTCCAACATCTTAGACTTTTATGAGGGGATAACAACCAGATTTGGTATACCTGCTACAATAATCTCAGATAATGCATTGGCATTCATTGGATCCAAGGTGACTGAGTGGGCTGTCAAGAACGGGATCTACCTAAGCACTTCATCAAACTATTACCCTCAAGGTAATGGCCAGGCTAAGTCTACAAACAAGAACATGTTGAGGATCATTAGGAGGACTCTTGATGAGAATCAGAGGTCTTGGCATACCAAACTGAAATCAGCCTTATGGGCTGATAGGAGAACTCCCAAGAGATCCACAGGTAACTCTCCATTCAAGCTTGTTTATGGAAGAGAGGCATTCTTGCCCATGTCACTTGAGTTGCCAACATTGGAACTCATGAAGCAATTAGAGTTGCTAGAGTTTGAGCCCATGGAGGTGATATATGCAGGGTTGATGGAGCTGTAAGAGGTTAGAAATCAGGCATCCCAAGCAATGGAAAAGGATCAAGCTTTGATCAAAAAGACCTTTGATAGGAAGGCCAAGGATAGATCTTTTTAGGTTGGAGATCTAGTGTTGAAATGGGATGTGGATAGAGCAAAACCGGGAAGGCATTCAAAATTTGATGCCATTTGGAGTGGCCCATACATGGTCACGAAGTGCAAGAACAACAATGCTTTCCAATTGGCCTCATTGGATGGTGAAGAACTGCAGATTCCAATCAATGGAATCTATCTCAAGCATTGCTTCTAGAGGGAAATTTACCACCTTGTAAATATTAGATTAGATTTTCATTCCTCCAAGTGCTTTGCACATTGTTTTGCTGTAGGTTAGTTTTTCTTTCCCTAAGTGCTTTGGCACAGCTTGCTGTCCCTGGAGATGTTTTGTAATCCTTGCTTCCATCATGTGATATTCCATCTTCCTCCTTTCACATTCTAAGTCAGTTGAGGTTCTAAATAGAATATTTGATGACTCCATGCCCAGTGGACTACTTCAGGTAACTGGTATTTTCATCTAGCAGGCAGATGACCCCTCTGAGTCGCCAAAATTGTTATCCAAAATGGTGCCCCAGCTCGTTTTTGTGGCTAACTCCTTGTGTTCTTGCCTCTCTTGTGCCTCAGTCTATATTTTTTAATTTTCAGGAACTCAAGGCTTTCTGGAAATGGCACCATCAGATAGAGCTCTCTCTCAGATTTCCAGAAAGGTAAAGTTTGCCTCCTAACTCCTTATATTTTTCAAGTTATGGCTCGGCGGAGTTTTTGTGGAAAAATTTCCCATTTGAGGCCCGCAGCCAATAGGAAGCTACCACATGGCAGAGGAGTTCGGGGGTCGGAGGCAAATTTGAAAATTTTCCAAGTATTTTGGTCGAAGGTTCAAATGGAAATTTTTTCCCGCGGGGCCCGCGGACCAATCACAGTGTGACACGTGTCACAAGGGGAAGGCGCAATGAAAAATTGGCTAAGTGCTTGAGAAGGAGAGAGAATTACAGAGTGAATCAGAGATTGCCATGTGGCATCCAACCAGCAGAGTGCAGGGAATTTTTTGAAAAAAAATTCCAAAGACAAAAAAAAGGTAAAATTTGAAAAAATTAACCGCCGATCCGTTTTTGTGCCGTTTTTCGCCCTAAATCTTCAAACGATCATATCTTTTGATCCAGAGCTCAGATTTTCACGTTCTTTATATCATTGGAAATATGTTAAAATTATCTACATGCTTTCATAGTCAATTTGTAATTTTGGTTCAGTTTGGAGAGAGAAAATTCAAAAAAGGTTCTGGTATGTGTCCATGGCCAGAAATGACATTTCAACAACCAAATTTAATACAGAATGGGTCGCATTCTTCTCCAACATGGTCAAAAATGATAAGGTATGGGTTTGTAAGGTCCTCCATGCTGTTTTAATGCATTTTCCATCAATGAGGAATGAGATCCCACATTTTTTACATTTTCTCTCTCCTGGGCTCGACCCATGCATTGTAAAAGCCATATTTGGCTCATTTCTTGATGGTTGAACACTTTTTGGCATAGAAAACTTCTTCTTTCACCTCCAGCAAGTGATAGTTGTAAGAATCAAACCTTTTTCAAGTATTGTAGTAGGTTTATACCTCTTTGAGGGTGGAATGCAAGAGATTTTTACATGGAATTGATAGTGCAAACTCTGTGAATGCTTTCAGTCCTCTGTTTGTATTGTTTTACTTCATTTTAAGACCTCTAATTACATCTATCAGCTTGTGTATGTTTTCCCTTGTTGCATTTCATGAATTTGTGTCTATTTACATGGCAAAAAATGTTTCACCACTCCTTTTGGTGCATCACCATCTTTAGTTTAGTTTCATTTTTGTATTTTTATCCTTGTCTCCTTGCAATTTAGAGTAGGATTAGGATCTGAACCTCTGTAGTTGTGTAAAATATAGATCTAAATCAGAGGAGTTTGAGGAACCAACCTCTAATCTGGAGATTCCTCTCTCATTTTCACAAGTCCCACACTTAGAGAGAGGTTTCCATGTTGTGTAATCACACTGGATGCCTAAAACATCAATTCAAAACCTTGATTTACATCCAGGGGTGCTATTGATTTACAACAATAGTTCTTTGTTACATTTTTATGGACTGTGTCAATCTGCAGAAGTAAAAAATGCTCACCACTCCTTTGGTGCATCACCTATTAGCATTAGTTTTAACTTTTTTGCATTCTCTATCTCTGTCTCCTTTGGAATTTAGGGTAGGGTTAGGAATATAGACCTTTGCAAATTGTAAGTGATAAATCTGACCAGAGGAATTGAGGAACCAACCTCTAAACTAGAGATTCTTTTCTCATTTTGCAAGTCCCACACTTGGGGAAAGGATTCAATGTTGTACAATCACACTGGATGCTAGTATGATCAAACTGGAAATCTGATCAACATCTAGGGGGTGCTACTGATTTGCAACAACAGTTAGCTCCTTGGTTCATTGGACCTTTCGAGATCCTGAGCATATCGGCCCATTGGCTTACCGTCTAGCATTGCCACCCAGCTTGTCTCGCGTACATGATGTGTTTCATGTTTTTGTTCTTAGGAGATATATCACAGATCCTTCTCATGTGCTAGATTGGACATCATTGCAGGTGTAGGATCAGGGACAGTTGATGGTGGAGCCCATCCATATCATAGATCACAGGACCCTGGGCCTTCGAGGCAGAGAGATTAATCAGGCATGGGTGCAGTGGGACAGATATGATGAGACTGCAGCCGCTTGGGAGGATGCTACTGCGATACGAGTGCAGTTTCCACATTTGTTCCAGTGACTTCCAGGAGGAAGTCCAGTTTAAGGGGAGGGAGATGTAGTGCCCACTTCCCTTTGACACTATTTAGATACTGATCCTGACTCTATTGATCATATTTTGGATATTATTATATTTTGATGTAGTAGGATGTGTTTATACTAGCTCATGGATTATTATGGACATTATTATGCTTTGATTAGCATGATGGTTAGAAGTTAGACTATGGATTAATATTGATCTGGATTTAGTTATTATGCTTAAGGATCATTGAGACATTTTTATTATTATGTGGATGATGATATACTAGTTGACATGGACATGTTATTGATGTTAATTTTAGATATGTGACATTTATTATCATGAATAGCTCTAGTATAAAAATCTATTGGATGATGATATAGTTACAAATTGAATTTTAATTGATAAATTTTAAAATCTTGATATTGTTGTGATTTGGATTTAATGTTTATATATCATTTGGATGTTCTGATATGGCCATGAGGCCTAAGGAGGTATTTTGTATTTTACAGGTTAAAATCACAACAATGACAGGGGATTGGAGACTAACCATATTAGAATTCAGTGTGAAATCAACAAGGTCACCATGGCAACTGTGTTTGAGCTGTATGTTGTGTTTTGTTAGGATTTCCCATGGGGGGATTTCCATTACTATGACCATGGGGTATATGTGTGCTTTATTTGTTGTGTTCACTTTTAATTATTGTTGTATGTATTTTATTTGTAATGTGCTCTTTATTTTAATTATTTTAATGTGCTCTTTATTTTAATTATTTTAATTATTTTAATGTGATAGTATAATGTGAGAGTCTTATAGTTAAATTTTAATTATATTAATTGGGATGTGGAAGATAAATTAAATGTTATTGTCTTGGTTGAAAATAAAAATTGACTTATATATATTATAACCCATGTGGTAAATAAATAAATGGTTGTATCTAAAAATTGTAATAAATAAATGTCATAGAATATAAATGCATGTGTAAGAGAATGTGTAAGTTAGGATGTAAAAGCTGGGTAAGTAAAATGATAGATTGTGTAAGAAATTGTAAGAGGTTGTAAGAAGATTTTGGAAGTGTCATAACACTCCATCTCTCTTTTGAAACTCGGATTTGAGTCTTGGGAGGCCTAAATTTGGAGGCTTGTGGGACAAGTTAAACATGTCCCACACCTCTCAAAAACCTCCACCAACCATGTTTATTCTTTTGGAGTCAAAATAAATCTATTTTATTATTGCATTTTGATATGAATTTATTGTAAGTATTTGATTGCACTTGTCTTGTAATTTTAAATGCATTCTTTTTTATGTATGGGCAAAAATAAAGTGTGTAAGTGATTTTGTCATTCACATCTTAATTGGTGATTTAATTTCCTTTGATGTTGATTGCACTCTTTGGGAATGAGGAAAAATGATGTGGCATCCCACTTGGAATCCACATCATCCTCTTCCACCTTCTCCTTTAAAATTGGAATTCCTCCTCATTTTGAGGTTGTTGAAAGTTGGAGATTTCACTCTTAGGTCAAATTTTCTTGCATTTTTTTTTGGAGCTTGCTTGGTAGAAGAAGTGGAATTACTTGTGCATGTATTCCTCTTGCTGATTGAGACTGGTTTTTGTGCAACAAAGAACCTGCTGTTTTGGAAACAAGTCTCCATTATGGAGAGGTAGGCTCCCACTCTTTTAAAACTGTTGTATTTTCCTCTTTTACAATGAATTTGAATGTGTTGTGTTTGTAATTTTTTTTAGGGATGGGTAGAATGCTTAGGGCATGGTGTGGAGAGAATACTATGAGGTTATCAGAGGAGGGATAAGGGATTTTCCATTGTTATTTGTTCTTGGGAGGGAATGTTGGTTTGGGATCCACCTAGGAAAGGAAATTGCTTGCATTTCCTACTTTGGGGGAGGTATAAGGGATAAATTTAGAGGAGGGATAAGGAGGGGTTGAGGAGGGATAAGGTTTATGGGATTGCTATGATCTTGGCGGTTTGCTCTTGGTGGATGCCCAAAATTCAACTTGGGAGGCATAAGGAGACCTCCATAGTTATTGCTCTTGCTTGGCTTGCTTGCTTGGAGAAGGGGCCTTTGTTTTGTTTGGAATTGATTGTTGTAGTTGAGAACTACATCTTCTTGCTTTGTGTTTATTTGTGTTTATAAATTTATGCTTGTATGTGAAGAAGCCATGTTGCCATGTGTTGTATCATCATGTTCCATTCCAATATGGTTGGGGTTCGGGGGCCAATGGGGAAAGATGGCTTCTCTTTTCCCATTGGATGTCTTGGCTGGGTGGAGAGCATTGCCTTTCCCCCTTCCTTGTTGTGATTAGAAGAATAAAGATGAAGAATTCAGCATGTTACTGTTTGGAGAACTTGGAGAAAACAGTTTGACAGTCACCCTTTTTGTAAATTTTAAATGTAATTCCTTCTCACTCCAAGTGGATGAATGTAATTGATATTGAGATGTGAAATGCATACCTTGTAATTTGGAAGTTGCAAATCAATTTGAGAAATGTTAAGAAGATATCATACTGTATCTGTTTTATTTGGAAAAGAGAAAGAGTGACTTTGAATTCCTATGTACCTTAAAAAGAAGCATGTGATACATGTTCGTAAGTTTCAAATTGGAATGTAACGAAAGAAGTTCTAGTTGTAAATTTTACTTGAATTATCAATCAAGGAATCGAAGTTCTCTTGATATACCCTGTTGTAATATTGTGGTTGTTGATCAGATGAATGAAGATACATTACTTTCCCAAAGGAATAAGTTATCTTTGAAATCACATGGAATGTAAAAGAAGCAATGCTGTTATGGAATGAAAAAAAATTCAACATATAAAAAAAATTGGATCTTTACAAACTGTCAGTTGTTAAAAGTTGAGAAATCAGAGATTGCATACTGTAATTAGATGTCTAAATGTTTGATCAATTGTGATGTCTTAGAAATGATATGGATTAAGTTTTCCATAATCTGAGAATTGCATCACCCAGAACTGTAAATCACCATGGACCAGTAGAACTCACTGTTTTAAAGTTCATAATTTTGGTAATGTGCTTTTTTTTGGATTAAATGAGAAGTTCGACTTTATACTCAAAAATAAATTACAAAACTTGAACTTTACACTTAGGAAGACTTGAGGAATCCAAATTCACTAAAAGAGTCAAGAATAAATCTCCAAAACTCAAAGAATTTCAATTCGGAGCTTGCATTGTCGTTTTTCCCATCAACTGTTGGAAAATTGTAAACTTGTATAAATTGATCAAATTGACATACTTTAAAACATTCTAATTCTTCCCTAATTTGATCCTCCCATGTCTGTTTGACATGTTGAGTGGAAGAAGAGTTCAAATTTTATCAAATTTGAACAAATCTTACAAGTAGGAAAAATTGTCAATTTGTAAAATTATAATCCCTATAGATCGATTTCTTAAAATTGACCCTTGAAAATTTACCAAATTCTAATATTGATGATTTCTGTGCAAAGAGGACTCCGAGATCTTTTCCGGAAAGTCCTCGTTTTCCTAAAATGGAGCTCCCTATCAAAAGTTATGGCCATTTGAAGTTTTACTTCAAAATGGCCATCCCAAACAAAAAATGAAATAATTCGACCTTAAAAAAATTTAAATTTTGAACTTAAGAAAAATTTCCTAAAAATTTATGCGGCCCCGCCACCCTCTCATCCTATCAAAATTCTCCACGTGGCACCTTGGAGGGGCGGACCCTTAGTAAAAAAAACTTAACTTTTTGAAAATTATGTCATGGGAAATTTTTATCAAATTTCCCCCGCAACCCCCGCGGCCCCCAATCACGTGTTGACACGTGGCAGGGGGTGCGCGGATCAAAACGGAAAACTTAACCTTTTTTTGCTTTGGGAAAATTTTAACTTTTCTCCCCGCAACCCCGCGGACCCTACACCAATCATGTGTTGACACGTGGCAGGGATGGCCCGTGGATTTAGAAATGAAAACTTAACTTTTTGCCCTTTTGGAAAAAATTCAACCCGCATCCTCGCAGTCAATAGGATGTTGACACATGTCCCCATGGGTGCACGGGTCAATGCAATTCTTTTAACCTTTTAACCCCATGGGCGAAAAATCTAAATTTTCTCCGCCAGCCCGCCGCCAATCACATAGCGCCATGTGGCCATTTGAGCAAGTGCGGAGGCATGGAGGAAAACTTTCCCTCGGAAAATTGAGACTTTGGTTTTGGGAAAAATTTCAAATTTTTTCTGCCGCGACCCACCGGCCCGAACCAATCACGTGATGACACGTGACATTTGGGAAAATTTTCCCAATTTTCCTCCCTAACCCGCATGGACCTCCAAGGGAAAATTTTCCCCTAAAACTCCGCCTAGCCATAACTTGAGTTTTACAAGGAGTTAGGAGGACTTCCTTATATGGTTGGAAAGGTGAGAAAATTTCCTATCCAATGAGCCTAATTTATGAAAGTTTTGATAAATCTAACTATGTGAAAAATCTAGTTGAAGTGCAGGGCTTGTTAGAGAGTAGGCATGGAGACAAATTTCTCCCTGAACCTTAGTAAAACTTGTAACCTCCAAATTGGAACCTAGTAAACTTGTTATAAGATAAAAATGGAAATATTGTGTTTGGTTAATCAGAATCTGTACCGAAACCTATTTAGTTTCAAACTAGTGTCTTGTTACTTGTTTGTGGACCCTTTTTATCAAAAAAAAAATATTCTGTAATTTTCCTAGTTTGTTTCTTAGTCTCAAGTGGTTGTTGAAGCGGGCATTACAACATACACAAGCACATGCACATAAGCACACATGCACACACACGCGCACACAAGTACACGCACACATACACGCTCACACACACACACATGCTCACGCACACATAAATGCACAATTACACGCACACGCACATGCACAAGCACACGCACACATACACACACAAACACACACGCGCGCGCGCGCACACACACACACAAAAGAACACACAAGCACATGCATAAGAACGCACACACAAGCACACGCACACTCACGCACACACGCACATGCATACGCACACACACACGCACACGCACACGCACATGGAAACGCATGCACACGCACACGCAAATGAAAATGCACGCACACGCAAACGCACACACGCACACGCACACGCACAAAAACACGCACACGCACACGCACACGCAAACGCACACGAACAAGCACACGCACACGCACATAACACGCACACGGACATGCACACAAGACGAAACAAGCACACACGTAAGCACACGCACACACACATACACACATACACAAGCAGACACAAGCACACGCACACACATGCACACACAAGCACACGCACAGATACACGCTCTACGCACACGTGCACATACTACACGGACACCCACACACACACACACATGCACACTGCTCATGCACATGCGCACAAGCACACGCACCTTCACATGGACACGCACTTGCACACGCAAACGCACACACGCACATGCACATGCACATGCACACGCACACGCACTCACACAAGCATGCACACACACACACACACACACACACATAAATACACAATTACACACACAAACTTGCAAACACACACGCACACGCGCACACACACACACACACGCACATGGAAATGCAAACGCAAACGCATGCACACACGCACGCACACGAACACGCAAACTAACACACACACACACAAGGATAAGGACACGCACACGCACACGAATACGAACACGCACACACACACGCACATGCACATGCACCCGCATATGCACACGCACACACACACGAACACACACACGCACACGCACAAGCACACAAGCACACGCACACACACATTCACACGGATGCTTACACGAACAAGCACACATGCACATTCACACGCATAAGCACACGCACACGCATACGCACATGGACACGCACAAGCACAGACACACGCACACGCACACGCACATGCACATGCACATGCACATGCACACGCATGGACACACGCAATCACAGGCAAACGCACATGAACACGCACACGCATATGCACACGCACACGCACACGCACACGCACATGCACACGAACACGCACACGCACACGCACATGCACACAACCACAATCACACACACACACACACACACACACGCAAAAGCACACATACACAAGCAGACACAAGCACATGCAAATGCACACATACACAAGCAGACACAAGCACACGCATATGCACACACACATGCACACGCACACGCGCACACACACACACATGCACATACACATGCACTCACACATGCACACGCTCACGCTCACGCACATGCACATGCACACGTACACGCACACGCACACACACATGCACAAGCACGCAAGCACAGGCAACCACACAGAAACTCACACAAACAAGCACACACACACACATTCACCCGGACGCTCACACAAACAAGCACACACGCACATGCACATGCACACGCACACGCACACGCACACGCACACGAACGCACACACACACACACACACACAAGAAGACACAAGCACATGCACACGCACGCACACACAAGTACACGCACACATACACGCACACTCACACACACGCAAGAAGACACAAGCACACGCAGATGCACGCACACACAAACACACGCACACGCACACAAGCACACTCACACTCACACTCACACGGACACGCATATGCAAACGTAAAAGCACACAAGCACAAGCACTCGCACACGCACACGAACACACACGTACACGCACACACACAAGCACATGCACATGCACATGAACACGTGCACACAAACACACGCACACACACAAAAGATGACACAAGCACACGCGCACGCACGCACACATGCAAACACACATGCACACGCACACGCACACGCATGAACGTGCACACGCACGAGCACGTACACACGCACACGCACACGCACAAGCACAAGCAGGCACGAGCACACGCACACGCGCACACACACGCACGCACACGCACACGCATTCACACACACGCGTGCGCACACACACACGCACATGCACATGCACACACACACGCACATGCAAACACGCACATGCACACGAACACGCACATGCACATGCACATGCACGCACACACACACACACATGCACAAGCACAAGCACACGCACATGCACATACACATGCACTCACACATGCACACGCTCACGCTCACGCACATGCACATGCACAAGCACGCACACACACACACACACACATGCACACGCACACACACACGCACATGCACAAGCACGCAAGCATAGGTAACCACACAGACACTCACACAAACAAGCACACGCACACACACATTCACACGGATGCTCACACAAACAAGCACACGCACGCACACGCACGCACACACGCACATGTACACAAGCACACGCACACGAACATACACACACACACACACACACACACACAAGAAGACACAAGCACATGCACACGCACACACACACAAGCACACGCACACATACATGCACAATCACACGCACACAAGAAGACACAAGCACACGCAGATGCACGCACACACAAACACACGCACACGCACACGCACGCAAGCACACGAACACGAACACTCACACAGACACGCATATGCAAACGTAAAAGCACACAAGCACAAGCACTCGCACACACACACGAACACACACGTACACACACGCGCACACACACACACACACACACACATGCACACGCACACGCACACGAACACGCGCACACACACAAGAAGACACGTGCACACAAACACATGCACAAATACACGCACATGCACACACACAAAAGAAGACACAAGCACATGCGCACGCACGCACGCATGCAAACACACACCCGCATGCACACGCACACACACAAACACATGCATGAACACACACGCGCGCACACACACACACACACGCACACGCACACACACACGCACACACACATGCACATGCAAACACACAGACGCACACACAGACGCAGACGCACACACACATACACACATGCACAAGCACATGCACACGCACACGCACACCCACACACACACACAAGCAAACACACACGTGCACACACACACGCACGCACACACGCACACGCACCATCACACGCACACGCAAACGAACATGCACACGCACACACACAATCACAAACACACACACACACATGCATGTGCACACGCACACGCACACGTGCGCACACACACGCATGCACACGCAAACATGCACAAGTACACCCCCCACCAAAATGCTCACGCACATGTCCACGCGCATGCACTCGTTCACAAGCACAAGCACACACACACGCACACACACACGCACACGCATAGGCAAGCACAAACACAAGCACGCACACACACATGCACATGCACACACATGAATGCACACACTCACACGCACACGCACGCGCGCACACACGCACAAGCAATGCGCAAGCAGGCACGTGCACTTGCAAACACACACACACACACACACACAGGTACATGCACACACACACGCACACACACACGTACGCATGCACGCACACACACACGCACATGGACAAACACACATACAAATGAACACGCACACGCACTCACACAAGCACACAAACGCACACGCACATGCACACACACATGCACACGCACACGCACATGCACACGCACACGCACAAGCACACGCACACGCACACACACATGCACACGCACACGCACACAGAAACACACGAGCACACGCACATGCACACGGACACACATGCACGCGCACGCACACGTCCACACGCATGCACTCCTCCACAAGAACACACACACACAAACGCACACGCACATGCACACAAAAACACACGAGCACACGCACATGCATAGGCATAAACATGCGCACGCACGGACATATGCACACGCATGCACTCCTCCACAAGCACACGCACACGCACATCCCCCATGCACACGCATAAGCACACGCTCACACACTCACACAAGCACACACGCAAATGAACCTGCACACACACACGCACCTGCACACATACACACACACGCTTACACATGCACACACGCACACAAGCACACGTACAAGCACGCGCATAAACACATGCACTATAATGCGTACAAGCATGCACAAATGCACACACATGCACACCCTAATGCGCACATGCACACGCACCTACACACAAACACACACACGCACACAAGCACGCATGCACACAAACATGCACACAGGCACGCACACAAGCATGTGCAAAAGCATGCACATAAGTATGCTCAGATGCAAACACACACGCACACACAAAAGCACATGCACATGCACATGCACCTACACATCAACCCGCGTACGAACACACACACGCGCACACACACGTGTAAATGCACTTGCGCACATAAACAGACACACATATGCACCTGCACATGCATGCACTTATGCACTCACACAAGCACACGCACACGCACATGCACATGCACATGCACATACACATGCAAACGCATACGCGCGCGCGCGCGCACACACACACACACACGCACACGCACGCACACGCACACACACGCACACGCACATGCACATGACACACACACGCACACCCACACGCACGCACACGCACACACTCACACACACACGCACATGCACATGCACATGTACACGCACACACGCACGCACACACATGTGCACATGCACACAAACACATAGGTGCACATGCACACATACATGAACTCACACATGAACACGCACACACACACACGCACATGCACATGCACATGTACACGCACTCGCACCTTTACATGCACACCCACATCTACATGAACATGTACACGAACCCACACATGCACATGCACACGCGCACACACACACACATGCACCTAGACATGCACACACACACACACACACACACACACACACACACACACACCTACACATGGACACACACATGTAAACACACACACATACGCACACGCACACACACTCACACAAGCACGCACGCACATGAACACACACACACACACAAACATGCACACACACACGCAAACGCACATGCACACACCCACATGCACACACGCATGCGCACTTACACGTGAACACGCACACAAGCACACACACAAGGACGCGCACATGCACACGTGCACACACACACATGAATACGCACACGTGCACACACAAGCACCTACACATGAATACGTACATGCACACACGCACCTGTACAAGCACACAAATGGACACGCATGTGCACATGCACATACACGCGGACAAGCACTTACACAAGCACATGCTGTAGTGCCCACTTTCCTTAGACACTATTTAGATACTGATCCTGACACTATTGGTCACATTTTGGATATTATTATGTTTTGATGTAGTATGATGTATCAGGGACTATTATGGACATTATTATGTTTTGATTAGTATGATGGTTAGATGTTAGATCCTGGATTAATATTGATCTGGATTTAGATATTTTGCTTGATGATCATTAAGACATCAGTATTATTATGTGGATGATGACATACTGGTTGACATGGACAGGTATTGCTTTTGATTGTAGACATGTGACATTGATATTATGAATAGCTATAGTATAGAGATCTATTGGATGATGATATGGTTGCAGTTGAATTTAAATGATAAATTTTAAATTCTTGATAATGTTGTGATTTGGATTTAATAATTGTATGTTGCTTATATCATTTGGATGTTCTGATATGGCCACGAGGCTGAAGGGGTATATTGCATTTTGCAGGTTAAAAATCACAACAATGTCGGGGGACTGGAGACTAACCATATTGGAATTTAGTGTGAAATCAACAAGGTCACCATGGAAACTATGTTTGAGTTATATGTTGTGTTTTGTTAGGATTTCCCATGGGGGGGATTTCAATCATTGTGACCATGGGGTATTTGTGTGCTTTATTTGTTATGTAAGTAAAATGATAGATTGTGTAAGGTACATTTTGGAGTGTAGAACACTCCATCCTCTTTGAAACTCGGATTTGGTCTTGGGAGCCTAAATTGGAGGCTCGTGGGACAAGTTAAACTTGTCCCACACCTCTCAAAAACCTCCACCAACCATGATTAATATTTATGAATCAAAATTAATTTATTTTATTGCATTTTGACATGATTTTATGTGAGATTTGATTGCACTTGTCTTACAAATTTTAAATGCATTCCTTTTGGGGTATGGGCTACATTATGTATGTAAGTAATTTTGTTATTTTATTTTATTGTTATTTATTTTTCCTTGATGTTGAATTCTTTTGGGATGAGGAACAATGATGTGGCATCCCACTTGGAATCCACATCATCCTCTCCCTCCATCTCCTTTAAAA
Organism: Taxus chinensis; assembly: GCA_019776745.2. Classification (NCBI taxonomy): domain Eukaryota; kingdom Viridiplantae; phylum Streptophyta; class Pinopsida; order Cupressales; family Taxaceae; genus Taxus; species Taxus chinensis. Next base: position 458,028,434 of record CM034148.1, read on the forward strand.
AATAAAATTTCCTCTCATTTTGAGGTTATTGAAAGTTGGAGATTTCACCCTTGGGTCAAATTTTCTTGCATTTTTGGAGCTTGCTTGGTGGAAGAAGTGGAATTACTTGTGCATGAATTCCCCTTGCTGATTGGGACTATTTTTTGTGCAACAAAGAACCTACTATTTTGGAAACAAGTCTCCATTATGGAGAGGTAGGCTCCCACTCTTTTAAAACTGTTGTATTTTCCTCTTTTAGCATGAATTTGAATGTGTTGTGTTTGTAATTTCTTTTTAGGGATGGGTAGAATGCTTAGGGCATGGTTTGGAGAGAAGACTATGAGGTTATTGTTGTTATAAATCAGCAGCACCCCTGGACGTTGATCAGATTTCTAGTTTGATCATACTAAGCATCCAGTGTGATTACACAACATTGAATCCTTTCCCCAAGTGTGGGAATTACAAAATGAGAAAGGAATATCCAGTTTAGAGGTTGGTTCCTCAATTCCTCTGGTCAGATTTATCACTTACAATTTGCAGAGGTCTATATTCCTAATCCTACCCTAAATTCCAAAGGAGACAGAGATAGAGAATGCGTATAAACTAAAACTAATGCTAATAAGTGATACACCAAAGGAGTGGTAAGCATTTCTCACTTCTGAAGATTGACACAATTCATAAAATGTAACAAAACAACATGCAAAAACTTATAACTGTAATGAAGAATCAGAAATTAGTCAAACAACACCAGCAGAGGATGGAAAATTAATCACATGGCATGTATTGTTATTTTAATATCAAAATCACTTGCATTACAACACCTGAGAGGCAAAAATGAGTTGCAGTTCTTAGAAAAGGTCTGATATTCCACCAAAATCACTACCAAGGTGAGAAAGGGGACCTGCAATACAAAAAAAAGTTTAACCCTTTGAAAATGAGACAAATCTGGCTTTTACAGTGCAAGGGACGAGCCCAGGAGAGAGAAACATGGGAAAACATGGAAGGGATTCAACCATTAACCAAAATGCATTCAAAAAAGCATGGGTATCCTTACAGACCCATCCCCTGACATTTTTATCCATGCTGGGAGAGAATGCGAGCCATTCTTCATTAAAAACGGTGGTTAAAACATCATTTCTGTCCATGACCAAGTGCCAGAGGAATTTTTCAATTTTCTCTCTCCAAACTCCATCAAAATTAAAAAATTACCCTAGTATCTTGTAGATAATTTCACCAGATTTCCATTGATATAAAGAACATGAAAAACTGAGCTCTGGATCAAAAGATATGGCCATTTGAAGTTTTAGGGAAAAACAGGGCCAAATTGGGTTGGCGGGCAAAAATTCAAATTTTTGCACCTTTTTGGTCATTTGGAAAATTTTCCAAAATTTCCCCGCATTCCACCACTCTAGGTGCCACGTGGCAGAATCTCATTGGCCGTGGGTCTTTCAAGGGAAATTTTTTCTAAAAAACTCCGCCGAGCCATAACTTCAAAAATACATGGAGTTAGGAGGAAAACTTTACCTTTCTGGAAAGCTAAGAAAGAGCTCTATCCAATGGTGTCATTTCCAAAAGGTTTTGAGTGCCTGAAAAGAAAAATATTATGTCTGAGACACAAGAGAAGGAAATATGAAGGGGAGTTAGCCACAAAATGAGCAGGTGGCACATTTTGGATAACAGTTTTGGTGACTCAGAGGGGTCATCTGCTTGCTGGATGAAGTTACCAGTTACCTGAAGCAATCCATTGGGCATGGAGTCACCTAATTTTCTATCTGATACCTCAACTGACTAGAACGTTACAAGGAGGAACATGGAATATCACCTGATGGAGCAAGGCCTGCAAACACATTCCCAGGAATAACAAGCATGTGCTAAAGCACTTAGGGAAAGAAAAACTAATCTACAGCAAAACAATGTGCACAAGCACTTAGAGGAATGAAAACCTAAGCTAATATTTACAAGGTAGAGAATTTCTCTTTAGTAGAAATTCTTTAGATGGATCCCATTGACTAGAATCTGTAGTTATTCGCCATTCAATGAAGAGAATTGGAAGGCATTGTTGTCCTTACACTTTGTGACCATGTATGGGCCACTCCAAATGGCATCAAATTTTGAATGCCTTCCCAGTTTTTCTCTGTCTGCATCCCATTTTAACACTAGATCTCCAACTTGGAAGGATCTATTCTTGGCCTTTCTATCAAAGGTCTTCTTTATCAAAGCATGATCCTTCTCCATTGCTTGGGATGCCTGATTTATAATTTCTTGGAGCTCCATCAATTCTCCATATTTGACTTCCATGGGCTCAAACTCCAACAACTCTAACTGTTTCATGAGTTCCAATGTTGGCAAATCAAGTGATATTGGTAAAATTTCCTCTCTCCCATAAAAAAGCCTGAATGGAGAGTTACCTGTAGATCTTTTAGGAGTTATCCTATCAACCCATAAGGCTGATTTCAATTTGGTATGCCAAGACCTCTGATTCTCATCAAGAGTCCTCCTAATGATCCTCAACAAGTTCTTGTTTGTAGACTCAGCCTGGCCATTACCCTGAGGGTAATAGTTTGATGAAGTACTTAGATAGATCCCATTATTGACAGCCCACTCAGTCACCTTGGATCCAATGAATGCCGATGCATTATCTGATACTATTGTAGTTGGTATGCCAAATCTGGTTATTATTCCCTCATAGAAGTCTAGGATGTTAGATTCATTTGATTCCTTGAATGCTACTGCTTCAGTCCATTTGGTGAAGTAATATGTGGCTGTTAAAATCATCGTGTGCCCTTGGATTGAATTGGGATTAATAACTCCAATGAAGTCTAAACCCCATTACATGAATGGCTGGTCAACTTAAATTGGATGCAATGGAAGGGCAGATAGCCTCTCTTTACCTGTGAAAAATACACAATTCTTGCACCTCTTGATCCATGCATAACAATCATTGAAAATCTTGGGCTAATAATAACCAGCCCTCATGATCTTTAGAGCTATCACTCTTGGTGCAAAATGACCACCAGCTGGTCCACCATGGAACTCTTCCAACACCCTATGAATATGATTTGTACCAATGCATCTCAGCAATACTCCATTCACATCTCTTTTGAAAAAACACCATCAACAAGGGCATATGGGACAGCCTGCAATCTGAAGTGTCTTCTTTGGGTCTTTTTCATCTCTGGAGGACATAGACCTGTGCTTAGGAAGTGTATTATACCTCAGGTCTAGCAAGGAGTGGGGACACCATCATTCTCCTCTTGAGTGCTTCCTTGCTCATGGATGTCTTGCAACGCCAAAACAACCTCCTTTTCCTTGCATGCTTCCTCTTGTTTGCTCAAAATCATCTGCTCACACAATCCTTTTCCTCTAACCAACTTGGTGATCTTGATCTCTATGTCATACTCCATGACACGAGTAATCCAACTTGCTCTCTTTTCATTCAAGTCTTTGTTGAGGAGGAAGTCTTTAACCCCCGCATGAGAAACCAGCAATTGGACCTTATTGTTTGAAACTAGATGCTTGAATTTCTTCAAGCTCCTAATTACCGCAAGAACATGCTTCTCAATGAAAGAATATCTCACCTCATAGCCCTCCAGGCTTTGGTTGAAGAAAGCAATTGGCTTCTCATCATTGTCCTTGTTCTGTTGTACCAAAATTACAGAGATAGTATCATCACCCCTAAATGCATAGAGGATGAAATCCTTGGAGAAATCCGGGTTGATTAGAGCTGTGGCTTGAGAGATGACTTCTTTGATTGCTTCAAAACTCTCCTTGCCTTCTGTTATCCATTTGAAAGCCATGCTTTTCTTTAACATCTTGGTGATGGGCTTGACAAGGGCTGAAAAATATGGGACAAACCTCCGAACAAAATTTATTCTCCCCAAGAAACTCTAGAGGGCCTTCTTGTGGCTTGGAAATGGTAGTGCTCTTATGACTTCAACTCTTTCTGGATCAATTGCTAATCCTTCTTTGGAGACAATATGACCAAGGAGCTTTCCTTCATGAGCTAAGAAAATACATTTTTTAGGATTCAAGGAGACTCCAAATCTTCTGCACCTTTGGAACACTTGTCTTAAATGAGAGAGGTGGTTTGCTGTATTTTTTGAAAAAACAATGATATCATCAAGATATATCAGCACTATGTTGTTAATCAAACCTTTGAACGCCATGTCCATTGCTCTTTGGAAGGTAGCTCCAGTGTTGGACAGCCCAAATGGCATTTTTCTGTATGCATAAGTTCTCCATTTGGTTGTAAATGCTATCTTGAACTGATCCTCTTACTTCACCATAATTTGATTGTACCCTGAATAGCCATCAAGTAGTGAAAACCTTTCAGAGCCAGCAACAACTTGCAAAATCTACTCCATGGAAGGTAGTAGGTAATGATCCTTGAGAGATACTCTATTCAAATCTCTGATGTCAACACATAATTTGATTTCCCCACTCCTATTTTTGAATGGAACCAAGTTGGCAACCCAACCAGAATGCTTGATAAGGAATATGATTTTTGATTCTATCAACTTATTCAATTCTTTCCTCATGAGAGGCTCCATCTGGGGGTTGAATGGCCTTTGCTTCTGCCTAATGGGCTTAGTATTTGGATCCAATTCAATGGTGTGTTGAGCTAACTTGGAATTGAAACCTTTCAAATCTTCATAGCTCCAAGCAAACACATCAGGGAATTCTTGACAAAGTTGTATGAACTCATACATTTCTTTCTCAGTTGTCATCTTGCCAACTTGGAGTGATTTGCCTTCTTCCACAGAGATGGACACTAAATCTTCTCCCTTCACTTGGATGTTTTCTTTCTCCTTCCTAAACTGATCATTAGGATTGAAAATGGACTCCAAAGTAATAAGCCCCTTTGGTAGTTTGTTGGTTCTCAGCCACAACAATTTTGGCACGCTCGGTGGGACCTTAGAGGTCTCATTTTCATTGCAGCAAAGTTGATGTGCATCTACTGCAATTTTCTTGCTTAAAAGAGCTATAAATTGCACATCTGGCGACTCCAAGGGGAAGAATCAGCTAGTTTTGGCAGTGCAGACCTGAAAACTCATGAGAAGAATCAACACAAGGTCAAGAGATAGAGAGGAAGAGGTGTTGTTTGAATATCTGCAGTTATCTCCAAGAATAAGGCAAAGTGGGAGGTGAATCCAAAGGTCTCCATCTCCACCAAACAGAACTCTCTCAACTCCTCCACCTGGTAGGCCTTTCATTTAGTCAACAAGGGTTCTAAGACCAATTAGAATGGCACAAAACAACCCCTATGTCAATTTCACTGGCAGCAGCCCACTTGTTCTCAATGCAAAAAATCCAATCCCAGTTACAGCATTAAAGAACATTCCATATTTTATTGGAGAAAATCAGACCTCACCTGGTGATCATGTTAAGGATATTGCTAACATTTGTGTAATCCATGAGATCAATGAGATGCAAGTTACTGTCAAACTGCTGGTATCTTCATTTAAAGGGAAAGCTCTGCAATGGTTCAGGAGTCTTGCCTCCATGAGAAATTTGGGGAAAAGGGAGACAACTTGTCCCTTTTGGAGCAGCTAACAACTATTTAAAGAGCTCCCAATTAGCAGCTGACTGATTTTAATTTCAGATTTTAAAGGACTTGGGAGAGAATTCCAGTGGTAGTCAGGCCAACAGCAGAAGGTTCTTTTCTTTACTATCTCAAAGCTCTAAATTCTGATATTTCTATGTTGATTCAGTCCATGGGAGGCATAACTATCCATATGGCTTATAACATTCCCATTAGGGCTGAAAATTATTTGATCCAAGCTAGCAAACTAGCCCATAGACCTCCCATGCCATTATTTCCAAGTTTAGAGATCCCAAACACTAATCAAGCACCTAATTTGGCTTCTTCTCCCACTCCTAGAAATCATAGTTCAAATGAAGCTTCTACTTCATCTCCAAGTGCCCCAAATGAGCTTCAAGAAGTCATGAAGCAATTACACAATTTAGGTAAGAGCCAACAAGCCCAAAGTTTTAGACCTTCCTTCCAGCCTCAAGCTCAGCCTAACAGGCAGCCATATCAACCTCATTGACCACCCAATCCAGCTACAAATCTAAATCAAGTAATGCCTCCTGCCAACAGACCATTTCAGCCCTATAATCCAAATTTTATATCTACCTCTAAGGCATTGGTGCCAACACAAAACAACGTTGCTTAGGAGTATGATTGGTGTTTTCCATGCAATGAACCTCACAACCAATCTATGTGCTTCAATAGTGCCTTAAATCAAGCATTAATGGTGACAACTACTGGCATGGAGGGTGAGGGCAGTCAAGGAAATAACCAACAACAAGAAACATCCCAGCAGTAATCAGCTCTAAATAACACCACACTTGTGAACTGGCAGGCAGAGGATTTTTGTGGCATAAATCAAATAGTCTCTCAAGGTGTTGCAGCCAACACAAGGTCAAAAAGAAGGAATTTGGGTGAGGAACATCCATTAGCTCCAACCAATCCATAACCTTTTATGGCTCCACAAATGGTTGGCAAACAAAATCCAGTTGTAAAAGCAAAAGGGCAGCCAAGAACAGCTCCTAGACCAACTCAAATACTAGTTGTTGCTGCCCACATGCAAGGGATGAATATGCAAACCAAGGGAAAGAAAAGATATCCTTCATCACCATTTAGTATCATTGATCAGATGAAGAAGACAAATGTAAATATATCAATGTGGGAATCCCTATCTATCCCAGGCCAGAGAGATTTGCTACAAGATGCCATGAAGGACTGGCCAACTTCAAATCAACAAGTCCAAATGTAAGAGAAGGTGCTCACAAATGCTACCCAACCTGAAGGGAATCATGGAGGATAGCAAGGTAAAATGTTGAAGCCCCCTCCTTTTTATGTCTCATTAATCATTGAAAACCAATTGGTGCACAATTACATGATTGATTCCGGGGCAAGTAGGTCAATGATGCCCAAGCAAATAGCTGATCAGCTAGGACTTCAATATGAAACCATATCCAAAGGGGTAGTGCAGTTGGATGGGACAGAAGTAACAACAGTTGGGGTGATTAGAAATTTGAGTCTTACCTTGCATGCATGTCCAAATGTTGTTGTTTTACAAGATGTATCATTTATAGACCTTCCACCACTCTTTGCCCTATGTTTTTCAAGAGATTTTACAGCCAAGATTGGAGGATATTTGTCTACTGATTGGTCACACATGCTATTCAGAATGAGGTATGGAACCAAAGCTACAATAAGGTCCGAACCTATTGCAAACTTCCACATTGAGCCCTACACTCCAAGTCAGATCAATGCCAACTGTTCAGAATTTGATCAAGAAGATCACCCAAGCACTGATGAAGCTAGCACTAAGGTTGGAAGCATCCTGGATCTAACTCTTGATGAATAGGAAAACAAGGTGCATGTTTTTTATCCTTATCGAGAAGTAGAAGAATCTAAGCTAGGGGTCTATTGCATACATCAAGAAGATCAGCCCATTCCTAGCATCACCAAGCCAAACCACAAGGATGACAATGAGGTATGGCAGCTGTTTTTTGATGGATCATGGAGTAGACAAGGTGCAGGAGGTGAAGGTATGCTTATTTCACCTCAAGGAGTAAAGTACTATTCATCTTTTAGATTTCAGTTTGCATGCTCCAATAACACTACTAAATATGAAGCCTTGGTGCAAGGGATGCATTGGGTAATAAAAAGAGGAATAAAGAACTTGCAAGCATTTGGTGACAATGAATTACTTGTAAACCAAGTTAAGGGGCAGCTGCTGTCAAGAATAATCTACTCAAGTGCTATAAGAACAGGGTGTGGGACCTCATTGAAGATTTTGAGGGCTTTAGCATAAAATCCATTCCTAGAAAAGAAAACCAAGCTGCTGATAGGCTTGCAGCAGTTGGGGAAGCCTTTGATATTGTGGAAAACATTCAAAAGGACAAGGTACAACCAAACATCCATGTGATTGTGAGGCCTTCAGTGCTAGATAACAATGTAAGTTGGAAAGTGTTTGAGAATGACCAGCAAATCATCCATTTCTTACAAGAAGAAGTTGAGTTCTCAGCTAAAAATCAAGAAAAATTAGAACAGTAGTATGGTGACCAAGTGGTACAGATGAGAACTAACAAGCTTCCCAATGGACTTATCACTTTGGAGTCCATTTTCAATCCCAATGATCAGTTTAGGAAAGAGAAAGCAAACATTCAGGTCAAGAGAGAAGATTCGGTATCCATCTTGGTGGAAGAGAACAAACCATTGCAAATTGGAAAGATGACAACTGAACAAGAAAGGTATGAGTTCATACAGCTGTGTCAAGAGTTCCCTGATGTGTTTGCTTGGAGCTACAAAGATTTGAAAGGTTTCAATCCCAAGTTAGCTCAGCACACCATTGAGTTGGATCCAAATACTAAGCCCATTAGGAAGAAACAAAGGCCAGTCAATCCACACATGGAACCTTTAATGAGGAAGGAATTGAACAAGTTGATTGAGTCAAGAATCATATTCCCAATCAAGCATTCTAGTTGGGTTGCCAACTTAGTTCGAGTTAGAAAGAAGAGTGGAGAGATCAGATTGTGTGTTGATTTTAGAGATTTGAATAGAGCATCTCTCAAGGACCATTACCCACTTCCTTCTATGGAGCAGATTTTACAAGTTGTTGCTGGCTCTAAAAGGTTTTCATTGCTTGATGGCTACTTAGGGTACAATCAGATTATGGTGAAGGAAGAAGATCAGTTCAAGACAGCCTTCACAACCAAATGGGGAATCTATGCATACAGGAAAATGCCATTTGGGTTGTCCAATGTTGGAGCTACCTTCGAAAGAGAAATGGACATGGTGTTCAAAGGTTTGTGCTGATATATCTTGATGATATCACTATTTTTTCAAAGAATGCAGCAGACCACCTCTCTCATTTGAGACAAGTCTTCCAAAGGTGCAAGAGATTTGGAGTGTCTTTGAATCCTAAGAAGTGTATCTTCCTAGCACATGAAGGAAAGCTCCTTGGCCATATTGTCTCCAAAGAAGGATTAGAAATTGATCCAGAGAGAGTTAAAGCTATAAGAGCACTACCATTGCCAAGCCACAAGAAGGCACTTCAGAGTTTCTTGGGGAGAATAAATCTTGTTCGGAGGTTTGTCCCAGGTTTTGTAGCCCTTGTCAAACCTATCACCAAGATGTTGAAGAAAAACATGGCTTTCAAATGGACAACAGAAGGCAAGGAGAGTTTTGAAGCAATCAAAGAAGCCATCTCTCAAGCACCAAATCTCATCAACTCGGACTTCTCCAAGGATTTCATCCTCTATGCATTTGGGGGTAATGATACCATTTCTACCATTTTGGTATAGCAGAACAAGGACAATGATGAGTAGCTAATTACTTTCTTCAGCCAAAGCCTAGATGACTATGAGGTGAGATATTCTTTTATTAAGAAGCATGTACTTGCAGTAATCAGAAGCTTGAAGAAATTCAAGCATCTAGTCTCAAACAACAAGGTTCAATGGTTGGTCTCTCATGCAGGACTAAAGGACTTCCTCCTCAACAAGGATTTGAATGAGAAAAGGGCAGGTTGGATCACTCGTGTCATGGAGTATGACATTGAGATCAAGGTCACCAAGCTAGTAAGAGGAAAAGGATTGTGTGAGCAGCTGATTCTGGGTAAGAAAAAAGGAGTATGTAATAAAGAAGACGCTGTTTTGACAGTTCAAGACAGCCATGTGTAAGGTAGCACTCAAGAAGAGGATAATGTTGTCCCCACTCCTTGCTAGACCCAAGGTATAATGCACTTCCTAAGCACAGGCCTATGCCCTCCAGAGATGAAAAAAACCTAAAGAAGACACTTCAGATTGCAGGCTGTCCCATATGCCATAGTAGACGGTGTTTTGTTCAAGAAAGATGTGAATGGAGTGCTGCTGAGATGCATTAGCACAAATCAGATTCATAGGGTGTTGGAAGAGTTCCATGGTGGACCAGCTGTTGGTCATTTTGCACCAAGAGTGACAACTCTAAAAATCATGAAGGCTGGTTATTATTGGCCCAAGATTTTCAGTGATTACTTTGCGTGGATCAAAAGGTGCAAGAATTGTGCATTCTTTACAAGTAAAGAGAGGCTTGCTGCCCTTCCATTGCATCCAATTTTAATTGACCAGTCATTCATGCAATGGGGTTTGGACTTCATTGGAGTCATTAATCCCAATTCAAGCCAAGGGCATAAGTGGATTTTGACAGCCACGGACTACTTCACCAAGTGGACTGAAGCAGTAACACTCAAGGAAGCAAATGAGTCTAGCATCTTAGACTTCTATGAGGGGATAGTAACAATATTTGGCATACCTTCTACAATAATCTCAGATAATGCATTAGTATTCATTGGATCCAAGGTGACTGAGTGGGCTGTCAAGAATAGGATCTACCTAAATACTTCATCAAACTACTACCCTCAGGGTAATGCCCAGGATGAATCTACAAACAAGAACTTGTTGAGGATCGTTAGGAGGACTCTTGATGAGAATCAGAGGTCTTGGCATACCAAACTAAAATCAGCCTTATGGGATGATAGGATAACTCCCAAGAGAACCACAAGTAACTCTCCATTCAGGCTTGTTTATGGAAGAGAGGCAATCTTGCCCATGTCACTTGAGTTACCAACATTGGAACTCATGAAATAGTTAGAGTTGCTAGAGTTTGGGCCCATGGAGGTGAGATATGCAGAGTTGATGGAGCTCCAAGAGATCAGAGATCAGGCATCCCAAGCAATGGAGAAGGATCAAGCTTTGGTCAAGAAGACCTTTGATAGGAAGGCCAAGAGTAGATCTTTCCAAGTTGGAGATCTAGTGTTAAATGGGATGCAGATAGAGCAAAACCAGGAAGGCATTCAAAATTTGATGCCATTTGGAGTGGCCCATACATGGTCACAAAGTGTAAGGACAGCAATGCCTTCCAATTGTCTTCATTGGATGGAAAAAATATGTAGTTTCCAGTCAATGAAATCTATCTATAAGCATTGCTACTAAAGGGAAATTCTCCACCTTCTAAATATTAGCTTTGGTTTTCATTCCTCGAAGTGCTTGTGCACATTATTTTGCTGTAGGTTGTTTTGCTTTCCCTAAGTGCTTTGGCACATGCTTGTTGTCCCTGGAGATGTTTTGTAGTATTTTATTCCATCAGGTGATATTCCATCTTCCTCCTTGTAACATTCTAAGTCAGTTGGGGTTCCGAACAGAAAATTTTATGACTCCATGCCCAATGGGTTGCTTCAGGCAACTGGTATCTTCATCTAGCAGGCAGATGACCCCTCTGAGTCGCCAAAATTGTTATCCAAAATGTGCCCCTACTCATTTTTAAGGCTAACTCCTTGTGTTCTTAGCTCTCTTGTGCCTTAGTCTCCATTTTTGATTTTTAGGCACTCAAATCTTTCTAAAAATGGCACCATTGGATAGAGCTCTCTCTCAGCTTTCCAGAAAGGTAAAGTTTTCCTCCTAACTCCTCATATTTTTCAAGTTATGACACGACGGAGTTTTTATGGGAAATTTCCCCTTAGGAGGCCCACGACCAATAGGAAGCCGCCACGTGGCACCTAGAGTAGCGGAGTGCGGTGAAAATTTGAAAAAATTTCCAAAGACCAAACGGGTAAAAATTCAAACTTTTGCCCGCCGATCCGATTTTGGCCTATTTTTGCCCTAAATTTTCAAATCGCCACATCTTTCGATCCAGAGCTTAGATTTTCCCGTTCTTTATATCAATGGAAAGATAGTGAAATTCTATACATGGTTCTGGGGTCAATTTTACACTTTGGTTGAGTTTGGAGAGATAAAATCAAGAAACACCTCTGGCACGTGGTAATGGCCAGAAATGACGTTTCAACAACCAGTTTTAATGCAAAATGGGTCGCATTCTTCTTCAGCATGGCCAAAAATATTAGGGCATGGGTCTGTAAGGATGCCCATACTATTTTAATGCATCTTCATTCAATGGGGAATGGCTTCCACATTTCTTACACATTTTCTCTCTCCTAGGCTCGACCCATGCATTGTAAAAGCTAGATTTGGCTTTTTTTTTGAGGTTGAACATTTTTTTTGGATAGCAAGCTTCTTCTTTCACCTTCAACAAGTAATTTTTGCAAGTATCAGACCTTCTTCATGATTGTAATAGGTTTCTACCTCTTACTTCATTTTTGTATTGTCTTGCTTCATTTCAGACCTCTAATTACATCTTATCAGCCTATATATGATGTTTCATGTTACATTTTATGAAATTGTGTCAATTTGCATGCACAAGAAGTGTTCACCACTCCTTTGGTGTATCACCTATTAGTTTAGTTTCAATTTTTGCACTTTCTATCTCTGTCTCCTTGGAATTTAGAGTAGGATTAGGATTCAAACCTTTGCAATTGTGTAAATAACAGATCTGATCAGAGGATTTTGAGGAACCAGCCTCTAATCTAGAGATTCCTCTCTCATTTTACAAGTCCCACACTTTGAGAGAGGTTTCAATGTTGTGCAATCACACTGGATTCCTGAAACATCAACTTAGAAACCTGATTTGCATCCATGGGTGCTGCTGATTTGCCACAATAGTTCCTCAATTCTTCTAGTCAGATTTATCACTTACAAGTTGCAGAGGTCTATATTCCTAATCCTACCCTAAATTCCAAAGGAGACAGAGATAGAGAATGCAGATAAACTAAAACTAATGCTAATAGGTGATACACTAAAGGAGTGGTAAGCATTTCTCACTTCTACAGATTAACACAATTCATAAAATGTAACAAAACAACATGCACAAACAGATAACTGTAATGAAGAATCAGAAATTAGTCAAACAACACCAGCAGGGGATGGAAAATTAATCACAGGGTCTGTATTGTTATTTTAACATCAAAATCACTTGCATTACAACACCTGAGAGGCAAAAATGAGTTGCAGTTCTTAGAAAAGGTCTGATATTCCACCAAAATCACTTCCAAGGTGAGAAAGGGGACCTACAATACAAAAAAAATGTTCAACCCTTTGAAAATGAGCCAAATCTGGCTTTTACAATGCAAGGGATGAGCCCAGGAGAGAGAAATGTGGGAAAACATGGAAGGGATTCAACCATTGACCAAAACACATTTAAAACAACATGGGCATCCTTACAGACCCATCCCCTGACATTTTTAGCCATGCTGGGAGAGAATGCGAGCCATTCTTCATTAAAAACGGTGATTGAAACGTCATTTCTGTCCATGACCACATGCCAGAGGTGTTTTTCAATTTTCTCTCTCAAAAATCCATCAAAATAAAAAATGACCCTAGTATCTTGTAGATAATTTCACCATCTTTCCATTGATATAAAGAACATGAAAAACTGAGCTCTGGATCGAAAGATATGGCCATTTGAAGTTTTAGGGCAAAACAGGGCCAAATCAGGTTGGCGGGCAAAAATTCAAATTTTTGCACCTTTTTGGTCTTTTGGAAAATTTTCTAAAATTTCCCCGCGTTCCACCACTCTAGGTGCCACATGGTGGCATCTCATTGGCAGTGGGTCTTTTAGGGGAAAATTTTTCTAAAAAACTCTACCGAGCCATAACTTCAAAAATACATGGAGTTAGGAGGAAAACTTTACCTTTCTAGAAAGCTGAGAAAGAGCTCTATCCAATGGTGTCATTTCCAGAAGGCTTTGAGTGCCTGAAAAGAAAAATATTATGTCTGAGGCACAAGAGAAGGTAAGATGAAAGGGAGTTAGCCACAAAATGAGCAAGGGGCACATTTTGGATAACAGTTATTAGAGGAGGGATAAGGGATTTGCCATTGTTATTTGTTCTTGGGAGGGAATGTTGGTTTGGGATCCACCTAGGAAGGGAAATTTCTTGCATTTCCTACTTGGGGGGAGGTATAAGGGATAAATTTGGAGGAGGGATAAGGAGGGGTTGAGGAGGGATAAGGTTTATGGGATTGCTATGATCTTGGCGGTTTACTCTTGGTGGATGCCCAAAATTCAACTTGGGAGACATAAGGAGACCTCCATAGTTCTTACTCTTTCTTGCTTAGAGAAGGAGCCTTTGTTTTGTTTGGAATTGATTGTTGTAGTTGAGAACTACATCTTCTTGCTTTGTGTTTATTTGTGTTTGTGAATTTATGCTTGTATGTGAAGAAGCCATGTTACCATGTGTTATATCATCACGTTCCATTCCAATATGGTTGGGGCTCAGGGGCCAATGGGGAAAGATGGCTTCTCTTTTCCCATTGGATGTCTTGGTTGGGTGGGGAGCGTTTCCTTTCCCCCTTCCTTGTTGTGACTCAAGTTGCAAGAATGAAGAAATCAGCAAGATGCTGTTTGGAGAAAGAAGACTACATTTTGACATTCTTTTCCTTTTAGCAAGTTCATTGTAACCTTCCCACCTTGAAGTGGATGATTTATATTGTTATATGTAATGAGAAGACATCTTGTATTGAAATTAAAATGTTGAAAGTGATAAGTGAATTGTAAATAATTATTACTCCATACTGTGTTACGAGAAGAATGTGAAAGAAAGAAATATGTATTGTGAATTGTAACTTGAAATTGAAAGAAAGAGATAAATTTTTGAATTATTGTTGGAAATCAAATAAAGAATTACATTCCTTTCTCAAAATTTCATTACTGTATTAGATCCGAGTTGCTGTTGTGAAATGAAAACTCTGTTTTGAAAGAGATTAAGAAATAGCATTGCCAGTAAATGTATTGTGTTTGAAATCAAAACTAGAGTTTAAATTTTGCATATGAATTGTCATTAATTGTTCAAATCAATTGAATGTCTTAGATAATATTTGAAATGCCTCCCCATATTTGGAAGATGCAGATTGGTTAATAAACTTGTTAGCAATGATCTCTATTTCTTTCTTTAATTCTGGCAATGAATTTCATCAAAAATGTATAGTTTAGATTTTAGTTAAAATTGAGAAAGAAAACAAAGTATTATAGATGTATTAGGTCCTACTGAACTCACATTGAACTTCATATTTAAGACAATATCTCAAAAACTCTATCAAATCCAATTTTAACTTCACAATCCAACTTACTGTCAAAAAATGTAAAATTTACCAAATGCAACCCAATATCCAAATTGGACCTTGAAAATATACTTAAACTTACCCAAGACCATTTCCCAATGCTCAATTTACATGCTTAGAAGAAGAAATATTAAAATTGAATTAAATCTTATAAGATGGAAACTGCCAGTTTTAAAATTATAAACCCTGCAGATCTATTTCTTAAAATTGACCCTCAAAACTTCACGAAATTATAAAATTAATGATTGATGTGCAAAGAGGACTCTGAGATCTTTCCGAAAAGTCCTCGTTTTCCTAAAATGGAGCTTCCTATCAAACGTTATGGCCATTTGAAGTTTTACTTCAAAATGGCCATCCCAAACCAAATATGAAATAATTCGAACTTAGAAAAATTTAAATTTTGAACTTTGGAAAAATTTCCTAAAAAATTTCCGTGGCCCCGCCAACCTCTCATCCTATCAGAAGTTGCCACATGGCACCTTGGAGGGGCAGGCCCTTAGTAAAAAAACTTAACATTTTGAAAATTTTTCCTTGGGAAAATTTTCCCTATTTTCCCCGCAACCCCGCAGCCCCCAACCAATCACGTGCTGACACATGGCAAGAGGGCCAACAATAAATAGGGAGAATATCCAACCCACAATCCCATAGGAGGGTGACATGTGTGAGCCCTCCAACTAAGAAAATCTCTCACATCATCCATGTCACATTCAACACTCCCCAATACAATAAATGAAAGACTTAGAAAAAATTCCACTTAGATCCCAAAACCCACACAAAATCTTCCACCGTCCAAAAATTCCCCGCAGCCAATAGAAGATGTTAGATATGTGTCCCCTTGAGAGATGCACGGAGTCCAGGAAGAGGATCTTTTAACATTTTGACCATATGGTTGAAATATTCCTACATTCCCTAGGTTTGGTTCCGCAGCCAAAATTTGAGGTAATTAGTGAAACGTTACCATTTTAGCAAGTGCGAAAGCACTTCAGGATAAGTTTCCTTACAGATAAATTTCGAGATTTTTGTTTTGAATGGGAGAATCCAGAGGTGAGAAGTGGTTCCCGCGACCCCGACTCGCCCTTAGCAACTCACGTGATGACACGTGACATCCTTAAATAAAGCTTAAGACACAAAACAATTCATTATCCCTAATCATCTAGAGTGAGCTTATTAGCATTAGTGAAAATTATACCTTAAAACTAAGCAATGAAGTAATCAAGTTTAACTATGGTGCTACAAGGAGTTAGGAGAACTAAATAACAATATAAATAAATGGAAAGGTCACAAGAAATTTGCCAACCAAATGAGCCTCAGTTTACGAAAGTTTTGGTCAATTCTAAGTGTATGAACAAGATGGGATAGTTAAGAGTTCAGCATCCTTTATAGTGAGTACCACCTAGCGATCCCATGTTCGCCAAGTAGAGGGGGATTAAGCCTTAGGCAAACTAGGCAATTTCCAAATGGGGCGCCAATAGTCAGGCGGTGCCTATAATCTAAAAATGGAAATCCTTTGTGTTCAGTTAATTTCAGAAATTAACTTCTAGAACCTAATTCAGTCTCAAAGATTTAATATCTGATGCAACCCATGGTTATAGACTATTATTGTATAGTAACATAAATTATCACGCATACACATAAAAAAACTCTGTTATATTGGTTTCAAGTGGTAGTTGAAGAAAATATCACACTATGGTATCAGAGCACATATGATTCAAAAGCTTAGACCATTGGTTACACTATTCTCTAATGTAGGTCTAGATTACCTGTAGGTAGCATAATTTTTAATCTAGATAACAAAGCTTAATTGTATTTTTATACATGTTCTTGGTGTATCTTAGTAGAAGTGAAGTATAACTCAATGTAATGAACTAACCCCCACTTTGATCTGTGCAGGGATTATTAGACGGATTTGTGGAAATTTTCTATTATTTTGACTATAGAGGATCACCATCTGTACCACCTGGTCCAAATACTACCATCACCACAAAACCAGGGTTGAGCAGCTATCATACCACATGTTTATTTTACAGACTTTGCAGGAAAAAAATGGTGCCCTACGTTCAGGATCAGTAGTTCCTGTCACATCAGGCTTGATATTGTCAGAAGATATTTGTATAGAGGGATATTGTATTTTTTGCACTTAGTGAGGCATCTCTTACGAGAGAATGTTTCATGCAGATCCAGTCAGAGCATATTTTTCATCCTTTTCTAGGAGGTAAGGGTTAATAATATATATGTATTATTAGATTTAGGTCTATGGAGCCATGATGCTTAGGGATGATTTTAAAATAAATAAGCCCAGAGGCCATTTTGATTATTTACTTTATGGAAAATATCAGGGAGATCCTGAAATTTTGGCCCTCAGGGAATCCACTAAAACTATTGACACTAGGTGGTTTGCCAACCTTTAGAGGCCTCAGCCCTGGTTAGCTTGAGCGGTGCTACCTTCAAAGCTTTGTCACTTGTTCAAGGAAAACTTAAAATGTACTCGACATGACAATATATACATACTAAAGGACAGAAATGAAATATGGTGGAAAACAGAGGAGCAGAAGCTAAATATAAATCTTAGAAACAGTCTATTCTAGGGGATGATACTTGAGGAGAGATTCATGATCCAGATACTTGCACAATGGATAAGTCATGCAGTCATGAGCATTAGATGAATATCAAATGAACTTCGACAGGCTTCCATCATAATGGCTAAGTATAACAGTAGGTAACATGGATCTCTGCTTCAATATGTTGAAGCAACCATGTAACATGAGCAGGATGCAGATCAAAAATGTTCATCCAGGAAATATGATTTCATAAACCATTAGAGATAATAATACGGATCCAAAATCAAATAGACATTAGCAGAGGCCATTGAGAAGGCCTACATCGCAAAGGAGACTCGGAGTAAAACCCAGTAGGCTAGAGACCAAGTCAGGAGCCGTATTCAGCAGTTACAGGATAGTAGATTGAGGGGGTTAGCTTCTCCTCCCCATGGTGGTCAGCATTCTTCACAATCATATCTTATCAAGCCATAGTATTCAGCAATCCCGCGCACCTTTTAGGCCTATATCATAAGAGTTGATGTATAGAGAGGTCGGAGCATGGGGCTTCCTAGGGGTCCCATGATAAAGGACACAGGGTGGAGCTAAAGATCAATCAGTAGGAGCTCGACCACAGAGGCCACAACAGACTATGGCTGGATCATTAGGGACCATAACACTTACCTCTAGGGCACCTTCTGGTGGTGCTACAGTTTGGAGGACTTCAGGTGGTTGCTAACGGGTGTGGAGTAGTAGGACCACTTTCCAGAGAGATTGCCCCCAAAACCCTAATAAGGGTAAGGCACCCATTTCAGAGCCTACAGTCAAAGACATGGGATGGAGTCACAGGATCTACACAGCAATTGAGAACTGCCAGGCCGAGCACCAGAGCACGGTCATTGAGACTACAGGTAGCATTGGAGGTGTTCCTACTTCTATATTATTTGATTATGGTTCTTCTAATTTATTTATTGCACCATCCTTGGTAGAGCGATATAGGTTGGTGGCTGTTAGACAGGGTCATAGTTGGGATGTCAAGATGGCTTCGGGAGCCAAAGTCTTTGTAGTTCTCCCTTAGTAAAGGAGTGTGTTGTTAACTTGGGACTTTTCACCACCACTTCAGATCTCCGCATACTTCCTTTGGGCTCGTATGGAGTCATTTTAGGAATGGATTGCTTTATCTGCACATAGGGCCAGGATGGATTGCAAATCATAAGACTATATCTTGTGTAGATGATCTTGGAGCTGAGTCAGTGATTTCTACGGGTCAGGAGACCTATTTCTATTCACACTATCTCTGCTATGCAGCTCAAGCGATGTGTGTGACGGGGTTGTCAAATGTATGCGGTCACAGTCAGTGACCTACTGGAGTAGAGGATGGGTCTAGTGAGCCATCGCCCTAGATGACCATCCCATTTTGAGAGAGCATGCAGATGTTTTTCTAGGGGAGCTATTGGGGATGCCACCCCCACGTGAGATTGATTTCCATATTGATCTGGTTCCAGGAGCAAAGCCTATCTCACGAGCTCCTTATCGGATGACCACCCTAGAGCTCTGTGAGCTCAAGTTGCAGCTAGAAGGGCTTTTAGAGAAAGGCCTTATCTATCCTAGCATATCCCCTTGGGGTGCACTGGTTATATTTGTAAATAAGAAGGATGGATCTTTGCGGTTGTGCATAGACTACCACTAGTTGAATAAGGTAACAATCAAGAATCGTTGTCTTCTTCCTCACATCGATGACTTGTTTGATTAGATGAAGGGAGCCACGGTGTTCTCTAAGATTAATCTCAAGTCAGGGTACCATCAGTTGAGGATTACAGAGGCAGACATTCATAAGACTGATTTTCGTACTTTTAAGGTATGGGCACTATGAGTTCACAGTGGTGCCTTTTGGTTTGACAAATGCCCCCACAGTGTTTATGAGTTTGATGAATGGGGTATTCAGGACCTTTTTAGATATGTTTCGTGCTCATTTTTCTTGATGACATTCTAATTTACTCATGTACGTGCATGAGGAGCAAGAGGGGCAACCTTGAATGAAATAGGTTCTTCAGTGTCTTCGCAAGAAGTAGCTTTACTATGAACTTGGAGAAGTGTGCCTTCTTTTAGTCAGAGATTCAGTACTTGGGCCATATTATCTCAGGTGAAGGTATCGCAGTTGATCCTTCCAAGATTAGAGCCATTATGGATTGGACAGTACCCACTACAGTGATAGAGGTGCGTAGCTTCATGGGGTTAGCAGGGTACTACAGGAGATTTGTGCAGGACTTCTCTCGGATAGCACACCCCATCACTTCCCTTTAGCGGAAAGGGAAGAAGTTTGTTTGGTCAGACAGGTGTGAGCAAGCCTTCAAGACACTGAAGGAGTATCTCACTACAGCACCCATTCTTGCAGTGCCTGATCCACAGGGGGAGTTCTTTGTTTACACAGATGCTTCTTTAGTAGGGCTTGGAGGTGTGTTGATGCAGGATGGTAGAGTTGTAGCCTTTGAGTCTTGCAAACTCAAAGATCATGAGCTTAATTATCTGACTCATGACCTTGAGCTTACGGTAGTTGTGCACACTTTAGTTTGATGGAGACACTTTCTTCTTGGTCGGAGATTCACACTCAGGACAGATCATTTGAGTCTTCACCACCTTTTCACGCAGCCCAATCTAAACGCTCGTCAGAGATGTTGGATGGAGTTGCTTTATGAGTACGACATGGAGATAGAGCATGTGAAAGGGAAGGAGAATGTGGTTGCAGATGCTCTTAGTAGACGGAGGCATTTGAGCATGGCTACTTCAGTGAGCACAGATTTACGGAGTAGGATCCTTCAGCATCTTCCTCTTGATAGTTTCTACATTGCAGCCTGAGCAGAGATTGAGTCCCAGAGACCCCTTGAGGGGAAATTTGATGGTTTCTCACTAGAGGCAGATGGTCTTCTTAGGCACAGAGGTCAGATTTATGTTCCTAGAGACAGAGGCTTGAGGCAGGACATCTTGACAGAGGCACATCATGCACCCTATTCAGCCCATCCTGGGGTGAAGAAGATGCATGCCACCTTGAGACAGTTATATCACTGGAGAGGACTTTGCAGGGATGTGGCTCAGTTTTTGTCATGCTGTTTAGAGTGCCAGAAAGTGAAGGCCGAGCATCAGCATCCAGTTGGCCTTCTCTATCCTCATGCTATACTGGAGTGGAAATGGGACACCATTTCCATGGATTTCATTGTTGGGTTACCGATGTCGAGATATCACCACGACGCCATCATGGTCACGGTTGATAAATTGACAAAAGTAGCTCACTTTTCACTAGTGAAGACCACGTATAAAGCTAGTGCAGTGGCACGTGTTTACTTGGATGAGATCGTTAGGTTGCACGGGATTCCATGGAAGATCATTTGTGACCGTGATCCTTTGTACACTTCACATTTTTGGACTACCATCCAGTATTTTCTTGGGACGAAGATTAACTTCAGCACATCTTATCACAGTGAGATGGATGGATAGACTGAGAGGGTGAATCAGATATTGGAGGATATGCTCAGGATGTACGTGATGGATCAACAGTTAAGTGGGAGGATTATTTGTATCTTGTGGAGTTTTCCTACAATAATAGTTTCCAGAGTTCTATAGGCATGGCTCCTTTTCAGGCCTTATATGGTAGGGAGTGCAGGACACCCCTTAGCTGGGATATGATGGAGGATAGAGTATCTCTCGGACCAGCTCTTTTGTAGGACATGGAGCAGCAGGTAGTGTTGATCAGGTAGAGATTGTAGGAGGCACATGATAGGCAGAAGAAGTACGCTGATCAACATAGAACCGAGCATAATTTTGATGTGGGCATGAAGGTTTTCCTTTGTGTTAGGCCACATAAGAGCCCGATCCATTATGGAAAAGGTTCTAAGTTAGCTCCTCAGTTCATTGGACCTTTCAAGATCCTGGAGCGTATCGGCCCATTGGCTTACCGTCTAGCATTGCCACCCATATTATCTCACGTACATGATGTCTTTCATGTTTCTATTCCTAGGAGATACATCATAGATCCTTCTCATGTGTTGGATTGGACAACATTGTAGGTGCAGGATAAGGGGCAGGTGATAGTGGAGCCCATTCGTATCATCAATCGCAGGACCCTAGGGCTTCGAGGTAGAGAGATTAATAAGGTACAAGTGCAGTGGGACAGATATGATGAGATTGCAGCCACTTGGGAGGATGCTACTGCTTTACGAGTGCAGTTTCCACTTTTGTTCCAGTGACTTCCAGGAGGAAGTCAAGTCTAAGGGGAGGGGGATGTAGTACCCACTTTCCTTGGACACTATTTAGATACTGATCCTGACACTATTGGTCACATTTTGGATATTATTATGTTTTGATGTAGTATGATGTATCAAGGACTATTATAGACATTATTATGTTTCGATTAGTATGATGGTTAGATGTTAGATCCTAGACTAATATTGATTTAGATTCATATATTTTGCTTGATGATCATTGAGACATCAGTATTATTATGTGGATGATGACATACTGGTTGACATGGACAGGTTATTGCTTTTGATTGTAGACATGTGACATTGATATTATGAATAGCTATAGTATAGAGATCTATTGGATGATGATATAGTTGCAATTGAATTTAAATGATAAATGTTAAATTCTTGATAATGTTGTGATTTGGATTTAATAATTTTATGTTGCTTATATCATTTGGATGTTCTGATATGGCCACGAGGCCGAAGGGGTATATTACATTTTGCAGGTTAAAAATCACAACAATGTCGGGGGACTGGAGACTAACCATATTGGAATTCAGTGTGAAATCAACAAGGTCACCATGGCAACTGTGTTTGAGTTGTATGTTGTGTTTTGTTAGGATTTACCATGGGGGGATTTCCATTATTGTGACCATGGGGTATTTGTGTGCTTTATTTGTTGTGTCCCTTTTTAAAAATTATTGTTGTATGTATTTTATTTGTAATGTGCTCCTTATTTTAATTATTTTAATGTGATAGTATAATGTGAGAGTCTTATAGTTAAATTTCAATTAAATTAATTGGGATGTGGAATATAAATTAAATGTTATTGTCTTGGTTGAAAATGAAAATTGACTTATATATATTATAACCATGTGGTAAATAAATAAATCTTTATAAAAGATTGTAATAAATAAATGTCATAAATATAAATGCATGTGTAAGAAATTGTAAGAGGATGTAAGAGTTGTGTAAGTAAAATGATTGATTGTGTAAGGCAGATTTTGGAGTGTAGAACACTCCATCCTCTTTGAAACTCAGATTTGGCCTTCGGAGCCTAAATTGGAGGCTTGTGGGACAAGTTAAACTTGTCTCACACCTCTCAAAAACCTCCACCAATCATGTTTAATAATTTGGAGTCAAAATCAACTTATTTTATTGCATTTTGACTTGATTTATTGTAAGATTTGTTTGCACTTGTCTTAAAAAATTTAAATGCATTCTTTTTTTAGGATGGGCAAAAAATGAAGTGTGTAAGTGGTTTGTCATTCACATTTATTGGGATTTATTTTCCTTGATGTTGATTGCATTTTGGGATGAGGAAAAATGATGTGGCATCCCACTTGAAATCCACATCATCCTCTTCTACCCTCTCCTTTAAAATTGGAATTCCTCCTCATTTTGAGGTTGTTGAAGGTTGGAGATTTCACTCTTGGGTCAAATTTCTCTTGCATTTTGGAGCTTGCTTGGTGGAAGAAGTGGATTTTCTTGTGCATACATTTATCTTGCTGATTTGGGACTGGTTTTTGATGAAATAAAGACTATTGTTTTGGAAGCAAGTCTCCATTATGGAGAGGTAGGCTCCCACTCTTTTAAAACTGTTGTATTTTCCTCTTTTAGCATGAATTTGAATGTGTTGTGTTTGTAATTTTTTAGGGATGGGTAGAATGCTTAGGGCATGGTGTGGAGAGAAGACTATGAGGTTATCAGAGGAGGGATAAGGGATTTGCCATTGTTATTTGTTCTTGGGAGGGAATGTTGGTTTGGGATCCACCTAGGAAAGGAAATTTCTTGCATTTCCTACTTGGGGGGAGGTATAAGGGATAAATTTGGAGGAGGGATAAGGAGGGGTTGAGGAGGGATAAGGTTTATGGGATTGCTATGATCTTGGTGGTTTGCTCTTGGTGGATGCCCAAAATTCAACTTGGGAGGCATAAGGAGACCTCCATAGTTCTTGCTCTTGCTTGGCTTGCTTGCTTGGAGAAGGAGCCTTTGTTTTGTTTGGAATTGATTGTTGTAGTTGAGAACTACATCTTCTTGCTTTGTGTTTATTTGTGTTTGTGAATTTATGCTTGTATGTGAAGAAGCCATGTTGCCATGTGTTGTTTTATCATGTTCCATTCCAATATGGTTGGGGCTCAGGGGCCAATGGGGAAAGATGGCTTCTATTTTCCCATTGGGTATCTTGGTTGGGTGGAGAGTGTTGCCTTTCCCCCTTCCTTGTTGTGATTAAAAGATAAAAGATGAAGAAATCATCATGTTGCTGTTTGGAGCTTGGAGAAATCAGTTTGACAGTATTTTCCTTTTAGCAAGTTCATTGTAACCTTCCCACTTTGAAGTGGATGATTTGTATTGTTAATTGTAATGAGAAGAAATCTTGTATTGAAATTAAAAGGTTGAAAGTGATAAGTGAATTGTAAAGAATTATTATTCCATACTGTGTTATGAGAAGAATGTGAAAGAAAGAAATATGTATTGTGCATTGTATCTTGAAATTCAAAGAAAGAGATAAATTATTGAATTATTGTTGGAAATCAAATAGAGAATTACATTCCTTTCTCAAAATTTCATTGTTGTATCAGATCCGAGCTGCTGTTGTGAAATGAAAACTCTGTTTTGAAAGAGATTAAGAAATAGCATTGCCAGTAAATGTACTGTGTTTGAAATCAAAACTAGAGTTTAAACTTTGCATATGAATTGTCAATTAATTGTTTCGAATCAATTGAATGTCTTAGATAAGATTTGAAATGCCTCCCCATATTTGGAAGATTCAAATTGGTTAATAAACTTGTTAACAAATGATCTTTGTTTCTTTCTTTAATTCTGGCAATGAATTCCATAAAAAATGTACAGTTCAAATTTTTAGTTAAAATTGAGAAAGGAAACAAAGTATTTTAGATGTATTAGGTCCTATTGAACCCACAT
>CM034148.1:458058109-458063109 GCA_019776745.2 Taxus chinensis
GTGCGTGTGTGCGTGAACGTGCATGTGCGTGTACATCTGCCTGCGTGTACGTGTGCGTGTGTGTGTGATTCTGTGGGCGTGTGCATGTGCAGGTGCGTGCACGTGTGCATTTTCCTACGTGTACGTGTGCGTGTGCGTGTGCATTTGTGTGGGCGTTTGCGTGTGTGTGTAGATGTGTGTGCGCATGTGTCTACGGGTGCATGTGTATGTGTGTGTGCTTGTGCATTTGTGGGTTAGTGTGCGTGTGTCTGTGCGTGTGCATGTGTGTATGTGCGTGTGCATGTGCGAGTGTGCGTGAATGTGCGTGCGCGTGTGCATAGCGTGTGTGTGCGAGTGCATGTGCACATGCGAGTTTGAGTGCATGTGTGTGTGTGTGTGCGTGTGCGTGTGCATGTGTGTGTGCATGTGCACTTGTGCGTGTGCGTGTGTATGTGCATGTGCATGTGCATGTACTTGTGCGTGTGCGTGTGTGTGTGCGTGTGTGTGTGTGTGTGCGTGTGCGTGTGTGTGCTTGTCTAGCGTACTTGTGTGAGTGCATGTGCGCATGTGTGTGTGAGTGAGCGTGTGCTTGTGCCATGTGCATGTTCGTGTTTGTGCGCATGCGTGTGTGTGCTTGTGCAATGTGTGTGTGCATGTCGCATGTGCGTGTGCGTGTGCATGTGCGGTGTGCATGTGTGTGTATAGGTGTGTGTGTATGTGTGTGCGTGTGCGTGTGCATGTGCGTGTGCATGTGCGTGTGCACGTGTGTGTGTGTGTGCATGTGTGTGTGTGTGTGTGTGCGCTTATGCATATCGTGTGCGTGTGCGTGTGCATGTGTGTTCATGTGTGTGTGAGAGTGCATGTACGCATGCATATGCGCATGTGTATGTGCATGTGCATGTGCATGTGTGTGTGTATGTGCGTGTGCGTCGTGTCTGCATTGCGTGTGCATGTATGCATGCGTATGCATGTGTGTTTGTGTGCGTGTGTGTGCGTGTGTGTGTGTCTGTGTACGTGTGTGTGTGCATGTGAGTGTGTGTGTGTGCATGTGCATGTGAATGTGTGTGTGTGTGCGTGTGTGTGTTGTGTGTCCATGTGCATGTGTGTGTGTGCGTGTGCATGTGTGTGCGTGTGCGTGTGTGCATGTGCGTGTTGTGTGTGCATGTGCGTGTGTGTGTGCATGTGCGTGTGTGTGTGCATGTGCAAGTGCGTGTGCGTGTGTGTGTGTATGCATGCGTCTTGTGTGTGCGTGTGCGTGTGTGTGTGCATGTCCGTGTGCATGTGTGTGTGCCGCGTGTCATGCATGTGTGTGTGCCAGTGTGTGTGTGTTTGTCCATCTGTGTGTGTGCGTGTGTGTCTGTGCATGTGTGTGCATGTGCTTCTGTCTATGAATGTGAGTGTGTGTGCGTGTCCATGAGTGTGTCTACGTGCGTGTTCGCGTGTGTATGCATGTGCATGTGCGTGTCCATGTGTGATGTGTGTGTGTGTATGTGTGTGCGTGTGCATGTGCATGTGCGTGTGTCCATGTGCGTGTGCATGTGCGTGTAAGTGTGCATGTGCGTGTGCATACGTGCGTCGTGTGCATGTGCGTGTGCATGTGTGCGTGTGCGTATGCGTGTCACATGTGTGTGTGTGTGTTCATGTGTGTATGCGTGTGTGTGTGCATGTGTGTGTCCATGTGTGTGTCTACGTGTGCGTTCGGCTGTGTATGTGTGCGTGAGCGTGTGCATGTGAGTGTGCGTATGTGCATGTGCATGTGTGTGTGCGTATGTGTGTGTGCGTGTGCGTGTGCGTGCATGTGCATGTGGTGTGTGTGCGTGTGCATGTGTGTGTGTGCGTGTGCGTGAGTGTGTGCATGTGCCAAGTGCGTGTGCATGTGTGTGTGCGGTGCATGTGCATGTCTGTGTGCGTGCACGTGTCGTGAGCATGTGCCTGTGTGTGTGTGCATGTGTGTGCGTGTGTGTCCGTGTGCATGTGCGTGCACATGTGCATGTCTGTGTGTGTGCGAGTGTGCTTGTGTGCGTGTGCGTGTGCGTGTGCGTGTCCATGTGCGTGTGCATGTGGGTGTGTGTGTGCGTGTGCGTGTGCGTGTGTGCAATGAGCATCTTGTGCGTGTGCGTGTGTGTGTGAGGTGTGCTACGTGATGTTTGCGTGTGCATGGTATGTGTGTTCATTGCACAACTCGTCTGCGTGTGCAAATGTGTGTGTGTGCGTGCACGCGCGCATTTACATGTGTGTGTGCATGTG
Organism: Taxus chinensis; assembly: GCA_019776745.2. Classification (NCBI taxonomy): domain Eukaryota; kingdom Viridiplantae; phylum Streptophyta; class Pinopsida; order Cupressales; family Taxaceae; genus Taxus; species Taxus chinensis. Next base: position 458,060,336 of record CM034148.1, read on the forward strand.
CATGTGCGTGTACGTGTGTGTGTGTGTGTGTGTGTGTGTGGGTGTGTAGGTGCATTTGCGTGTGCATGTGCACATGCGTGTGTGTGTGTGCATATGTGTGTGTAGTGCGTGTGCGTGTGCGGGTGCATGTGTGTCCGCGTTTGCATGCGTGTGCCAGTGTGTGTGTGTGTCCAGGTGTGTGTGTTGGTGCGTGTGCATGTGCATGTGCATGTGAGTGTGCAGGTGCGTGTGGGTGTGCATGTGCACGTGCATGTGAGTGTGTGCGTTCGCATGTGTGTGCGTGTGCACGTGCGTGTACGTGTGCGTCTGTGAGTGTGTGTTCTTATGCGTGTGCTTATGCGTGTGCATGTGTGTGTGCGTGTGCATGTTATTTTGTTAGTGTGTGCGTGTGCATGTACGTGTGCGCCTGCGTGTGAGTGTGCGCGTGTGTATGTGTGCGCCTGCGTGTGCTTGTTCATGTGTGTGCGCCTATGCGTGTGTGTGTGCATGTGCGTGTGTATGTGCGTGTACACATTCGCATACGTGTGCACGTGCGAGTTCCCGTGCTTGTGCATGTGCATGTGTAGCGTGCTTGTGTGAGTGCACGTGTACGTGTGCGAATGTGTGTGTGCGTGTGCGTGTGCGTGTGCGTGTGCGTGTGCGTGTGCGTTTGCGTGTGCATGTATGCCTGTGTATTTTCTTAAGTGTGCGTGTGCACGTGCGTTTGCATGTGCATGTGCATGTGCACGTGCGTGTACGCATGCATGTGCATATGTGTGTACATGTGTACGTGCGTGTGTGTGTTCTCGTGTGTGTGTGTGTGTGTGTGTAGGTGCATTTGTGTGTGCATGTGCACATGTGTGTGTGTGTGTGCATATGAGTGTCCACATGCATGTGCGTGTGTGGGTGCATGTGTGTCTACATTCGCGTGCGTGTGCCAGTGTGTGTGTGTGTGTGCGGGTGCGTGTGCATGTGTACATGCATGTGAGTGTGCAGGTGCGCGTGGGTGTGCATGTGCACGTGCATGCGAGTGTGTGCGTTCGCATGTGTGTGCGTGTGCACGTGCGCGTACGTGTGTGTGTGTGAGTGTGTGTTCTTATGCGTGTGCTTATGCGTGTGCACGTGCATGTGCATGTGTAGCGTGTATATGTGTGTGTGTGTGTGTGTGTGTGTGTGTGCGTGTGCATGTTATTTTGTGTGCGTGTGAACGTGCATGTACGTGTGCGCCTGCGTGTGAGTGTGCGCGTGTGTGTATTGGTACGCCTGCATGTGAGTGTTCGTGTGCGTGTGCGTGTGCGTGTGCGTGTGCATGTGCGCGTGTATGTGCGTGTACGCGTGCGCATACGTGTGTGCATGTGAGTTTCGTGCTTGTGCATGTGCATGTGTAGCGTGCTTGTGCGAGTGCACGTGTATGTGTGCGAATGTGTGTGTGCGTGTGCGTGTGCGTGTGCATTTACGTGTGTGTGTACGCGTGCGTATTTACTTGTCTGTGTGTGTGCGCGTGCGTTTGTGTGTGCATGTGCATGTGCACGTGCGTGTACGCATGCGTGTGCATATGCGTGTGCATGTGTGTGTGCGTGTGCGTGTTCTCGTTTGTGTGCGTGTTCTCATTTTGTAGGTGCATTTGCGTTTGCATGTGCACATGCGTGTGTGTGTGCATATGTGTGTGCACGTGCGTGTGCATGTGTGGGTGCACATGTGTCTGCGTTCGCGTGCGTGTGCCAGTGTGTGTGTGTGCGTGTGCACGTGCATGTGAGTGTGCAGGTGCACGTGGGTGTGCATGTGCACGTGCTTGCGAGTGTGTGCGTTCGCATGTGTGTGCGTGTGCACGTGCGCATACGTGTGCGTGTGCGAGTGTATGCGCTTATGCGTGTGCACGTGCGTGTGCATGTGTAGTGCGCATGTGCGTGTGCGTGTGTCTGTGTGTGTGCATGTTCTTTGTGTGCGTGTGCGCGTGCGTGTACGTGTGTGCGTATGTGTGAGTGTGTGCGTGTGTGTACGTATACGCATGCGTGTGAGTGTGTGTGTGTGTGTGCGTGTGCATGTGCGTATGCTTGTGAGTGTGCAGGTGCGGTTGTATGTGTTTGTACGCATGCGCGTATGTGTGTGTGTGTGAGTTCCTGTGCTTGTGTGTGTGCATGTGTAGCATGCTTATGCAAGTGCACGTGTACATGTGTGAATGTGTGTGTGCGTATGCGTGTGCATTTGCGTGTGCGTGTGCATGTGCGTGCACACATGCGTATTCGCTTGTGTGTGTGTGCGCGTGCATTTACGTGTGCGTGTGCATGTGCACGTGCATGTACGCGTGCGTGTGCATGTGCATGTGGGCGTGCGTGTGTGTGTTCGCGTTTGTGTGCGTGTGGGTGTGTAGGTGCATTTGCGTGTGCATGTGCACATGCGTGTGTGTGGATATGTGTGTGCACGTGCGTTTGCGTGTGTGGGTGCACGTGTGTCCGCGTTCACGTGCATGTGCTAGTGTGTGTGTGTGTGTGTGTGTGTGGGTGCATGTGCCTGTGCACATGCATGTGAGTGTGCAGGTGCGTGTGGGTGTTCATCTGCATGTGCATGCGAGTGTGTGCGTTTGCATGTGTGTGCGTGTGCACGTGCACGTACGTGTGCATGTGTGAGTGTGTGTGCTTATGCGTGTGCATGTGCGTGTGCATGTGTAGCGCGCATGTGCGTGTGTGTACGTATGTGCCTGCGTGTGAGTGTGCGTGTGCGTGTGTGTGTGCATGTGCGGGTGTGCGTGTGTGTGCGTGTGTGGGTGAGTGTGCGCGTGCGTGTCCATGTGCATT
>CM034148.1:458070609-458088109 GCA_019776745.2 Taxus chinensis
AAGGGCTTTCTTGTGGCTTGGCAATGGTAGTGCTCTTATGGCTTCAAATCTCTCTGGATCAATTGATAATCCTTCTTTGGAGACAATATGGCCAAGGAGCTTTCCTTCATGTGCACAAAAGATACACTTCTTAGGATTCAAAGACACTCCAAATTTCCTACACCTCGTGAAAACTTGTCTCAAATGAGAGAGGTGGTCTGCTGCATTTTTCGAAAAAACAGTGATATCATCAAGGTAAATCAGCACCACGTTGTTAATCAAACCTTTGAACGCCATGTCCATTGCTCATTGGCAAATACTTAGCAAATTTTTTCATTCCGCCCCCCCCCTTGTGACACGTGTCACAACCTGATTGGTCCGCGGACCCCGCGGGAAAAAATTTCCATTTGAACCTTTGACCAAAATACTTGGAAAAAATTCAAATTTTCCTCCGACCCCCGAACTTCTTTGCCACGTGGCAGCTTCCTATTGGCTGTGGGCCTCAAATGGGAAAATTTTCCACAAAAACTCCGCCGAGCCATAACTTGAAAAATATAAGGAGTTAGGAGGAAAACTTTACCTTTCTGGAAAGCTAAGAGAGAGCTCTATCTGATGGTGCCATTTCTAGAAAGCCTTGAGTTCCTAAAAATCAAAAAATGTAGACTGAGGCACAAGAGAGGAAAGAACACAAGGAGTTAGCCACAAAAATGAGCTGGGGCACCATTTTGGATAACAGACACCCAACTCATCACCAACAAACTCCTATTTTTCTCACTTCACTGCTGTTATAAAATTAGCCTTGTTTTCCACTTGTTCTCTAACTTCAACATCCTCTATTGGTTTCACCATCAAGGGGATTTTTGTAATCTCGAATTTAAGAGCCCAACTCTTCAGACTTTGAATTTCTTCATCCTTGTTTGGCTCTTCTTTCTGCTGCTGTTTTCCTTGATTGGAATTCTGATTTTTATCCTCCCAACATGGATTTGGGAATGCAAGAGGAGAAGTGGATTGTAACTCAATTGATTTTACAATTTTTTGTGGTGGTGGAGGAGGTAGGAACTCTTGTTTCTTTGGAGGGAATGACTGTTTGGAAGGGAAAAGGACAGAAGAATTGAGATGGGGTGGAAGACTAGGGAATGGAGAAATGGATTCAACACTTGGGATAGCAGATGGAGAGTTTAAAACTTGACAGTGCTGATATAAAATAGATTGGGAAAGAAGGAGAGAAGATGCATGAGATGGTGTGCTTACCTGTTGACAAGGTTGTTGAATACTCCTCTCATACAACTTTATTCTTTCAGTCCACTTTGCAAGCAATGGTATTGTTGTAATCATGAATTCTAGCTTCTCTTGAGGGTTGTAATACCTTGGAAAAGGTCCCACCCATGGACAAGGTGCTCTACAACCAATTCTAAATGCTTTCATTTGTGCTTGAGCCCTAGATTGCACCATGTTTACCTCCATCTTTTGGATTTGTTCCAGCAGATCTACATTTTCTTCTTGACTTCCCTCACAACCAGCATACCCTTGTGCTTGACATGCTTCATATCCAAACTGAATTTGGCACTGCTGCTCATATGGGTAGACATGCTGATTTTGAATTTGATCAAAATGCTGATTTGGAGGATTTGTAAAACATGTTGGAGGTGTGATATACTGCTGTTGTAAATGTGAATTCCATGATGGAAATTAAGTCATGATTGCACAACTTCATGGAATGGAAAAGAATGAAAATGATGCAAAGAAGAATGGATGGAAATGAATGGAAAATAGGTCTACAACTTAGAGAATGAGTTGTTTACGAGATGGAGTCACCAGATGTGCTTTTGAAAGTGCCTCCAAAAGGTTGAATCTTTAACAGGAACACACCAACCTAACAAAGATAAAGTGGAAGACCTCTAAGCTCCCACCGGGCATGCCAAAACTGTTGTTGCAAATCAACAACACCCCTAGATGCAAATCAGGTTTCCAAATTGATGTTTCAGGCATCCAGTGTGATTGCACAACATTGAAACCTCTCTCCAAGTGTGGGACTTGTAAAATGAGAGAAGAATCTCTAGATTAGAGGCTGGTTCCTCAAACTCCTCTGATCAGATCTATTATTTACATAATTACAGAGGTTTGAATCCTAATCCTATTCTAAATTCCAAGGAGACAGAGATAGAAAGTTCAAAAATTGAAACTAAACTAATAGGTGATACACCAAAGGAGTGGTGAACACTTCTTGTTCATGTAAATCGACACAATTTCATAAAATGCAACATGAAACATCATACACAAGCCGATAAGATGTAATTAGAGGTCTGAAATGAAGCAAGACAATACAAACAAAGGACTGAAAATTGATCACAGAGCCTACACTGTCATTTTTCACTGTCAAAATCCTTGCATTTGCAACATCAAAGAGGTAGAAACCTATTACAATCATGAAGAAGGTCTGAGACTTGCAAAAATCACTTGTTGAAGGTGAAAGAAGAAGCTTTCTATCCAAAAAAAATGTTCCACCCTCAAAAATGAGCCAAATCTGGCTTTTATAATGCATGGGTCGAGCCCAGGAGAGAGAAAACATGTAAAAAACATGGGAGCCATTCTCCATTGAATGAAGATGCATTAAAATAGCATGGGCATCCTTACAAACCCATGCCCTGACATTTTTGACCATGCTGGAGAAGAATGCGACCCATTTTGCATTAAAATTGGTTGTTGAAACGTCAGTTCTGGCCATTACCACGTGCCAGAGATGTTTCTTGATTTTATCTCTCCAAACTGAACCAAAATGCAAAAATGACAATGGAATCTTATAGAGAATTTCACCAGCTTTCCATTGATATAAAGAACATGAAAATCTAAGCTCTGGATCGAAAGATATGGCGATTTGAAGTTTTAGGGCAAAACAGGGCCAAATCGGGTCGCTTTGATATTTTTGGCCTAGACACGTGGCGAGTTTTGATTGGCTGCGGGCCTTCTAGGGGACAATTTCCCATAAAAACTATGTCGAGCCATAACTTGAAAAATACATGGAGTTAGGAGGAAAACTTTACCTTTCTGGAAAGTTGAGAAAGAGCTCTATCCAATGGTTTCATTTCCAGAAGGTTTTGAGTGCCTGAAAAGCAAAATTTTATATCTGAGGCACAAGAGAAGGAAAGATGAAAGGAGTTAGCCAGAAAATGAGCAGGGGGCACATTTTGGATAATATTAACATTTTGCATTTTTGGAAAAATTTCACTTTTTTCTCCACGGCCCCGCACCCCTTTAGCCGATGGGGTGATGACACGTGTCCCCATGGGTGCGCAGGTCCATGCAATTCTTTTAACCTTTTAACCCCATAGGTGAAAAATCCAAATTTCCTCCGTCGGCCCGTGACCAATCACAAAGTGCCACATGGCAATTTGGGTAAGCGTGAAGGCACGGAGGAAAATTTTCCTTCAGAAAATTGAAAACTTGTTTTTGGGAAAAAATTCATGTTTTTCCCCCGCAACCCGCTGGCCCGAGTGAATCACGTGATGACACATGGCATTTGGAAAATTTTCCCAATTTTCTCCCTATCCCCGCGGACCTCTAAGGGAAAATTTTCCCCTAAAACTCTACCCGGCCATAACTTAAGTTTTACAAGGAGTTAGGAGGACTTCTTTATATTGTTGGAAAGGTGAGGAAATTTCCTATCCAATGAGCCTAGTTTAGGAAAGTTTTGATAATTCTAAGTGTGTGAAAAATCTATTTGAATTTCAGGGTTGATAGAGAGCATGCCTGGCGATAAATTTCTCCTTGAACCTTAGTAAAACTTGTAACCCCCAAATTGGGAACCTTGCAAACTTGTTATAAGATAAAGATGGAAATATTGTGTTTGGTTAATCAGAATCTATGTTCTAGAACCTATTTGGTTCCAAACTAGTATCTTGCTACTTGTTTGTAAACCCTTCTTACAAATAAAAAAATTATTCCATAATTTTCCTAGTTTGTTTCTTGGTCTCAAGTGGTAGTTGAAGCAGGCATTACATGCGTCCTCATGTACGTGTGCGTGTGCGTGTGTCTACGCATGTGCATGTGCATGTATGGGTGTGTGTGTGCGTGTGAGTGTGCTTATGCGTATGTGCATGTGCATGTGCATGTGTAGCATTAGTGTGCATGTGCGTGTCCGCGTGTGCATCCATATAGAGGTATGCGTGTGCGTGTACGTGTGCCTGCGTGCCTGTGTAACTGCATGTACGTGTGCATGTGTGTGCGCGTATGCATATATGTGTGCGTGTGTGCGCGTGTGTGTGAGTGTGCATATGCGTGTGACACTGTTTAGACACTGTTCGTGGCACTATCGTGTTCGTGTGCGTGTGCGACATACATGTACGTTGTGCATGTAGTGTGATGCGTATGCATGCTAGATCATGTGATGTCCTGTGTGTGCGTGTGCGTGTGCGTGTGCTTAATGTGATGGTTAGCATGTTAGACGTGTGCATGTGCATGTGCATGTAGCATGTCAGTTATTGTGCGTAAGTGATCATTGCGACGTGTATTATTATTATGTGGATGATGCCTGTGCTGGTTGCCTATGGACTATGTTATTGCCTCTGCATATGTGTATGACAGTGTGACATTGGTATTATGGATAGCGTCCAGTGTATGTGATGTATTGCGCATGAGCGATATAGTTGCAAATTGAATTGTAATTGATAAATGTTAAAATCCTGATATTGTTGTGCATGTGCGATGTGAGTGTCCTTATATAGTATATCATGTGCGATGTTCGTGCATGTGTGCATGCATGGTTACGTGTGTATGCACAAGTGCATGTGTGTGCAGTGTAAAATGCGAGTCACAACAATGTGCTTGTGTGTGACTGCATGACTAACCTGTATTGGTATGTTAGTGTGAAATCAAAAAGCGTCACCATAGCAACTGTGTGGGTGCGTGTGAGTGTGTGTTTGTGTGTGCGTGTGCATGTGCGTGTGCGTGGGCGTGTGCATGTGTGTGGGCGTGTGCGTGTTCGTGGGCGTGTGCATGTGTGTGGGCGTGTGCGTGTTCATGTGCGTGTGCTTGTAATTGTTCGTGTGCGTGTGCGTGTGCATGTTCGTGTGCGTGTGCGTGTGCGAGTTCGAGTCTGTGTGGGTGTGGGTGTAAAATTAATTGCGTGATGTGTGAATATGCGTGTAAAAGTGTGCGTGTGCATGTGTGTGTGCATGAATGTGCGTGTCACACACACACACACACATGTGCGACACACATGTGCGTGTGCGTGTGTGCGCACATGTGTGTGTGTAACCGTGTGATAGATGCATAAATGCGTGTGTGTGCAAAACATGCACAGTAAATACGTGTCATAAATGTGCAAGTGCATGTGCATGTGCATGTGCATGTGAGTACGTGAAATGCTTGTGTGTGTGCATGCACCTGTACATATGCGTGTGTGTGTGTAGAACACTTCCTGCGTCCTGCGTGTGAAACGTCGTGCATGTGTTGGTGCGTGCGTGTGCCTGTGTGTAGTGTGTTTGTGCGTGGCCATGTTAAACATGTCCCATCGGCTCTCAAGATCCTGTACCTGTGCATGTGCTGGTAATTCTTCATGGTGTGCATGTGCATGTGCGTGTGCATTTGCTTGCGCATGAATGCGTGTGCGTATTGCGTGTGCACTGTATCGTGTGCAAATGTGCATGTGCATGTGCCTGTGCATGTGCGTGTGTGTGGGCTATTGTGTTTGCCTTTGCATGTGTGTGTAATTTTTTGTGTACATGGTGATTTGTTGCGTGATGTGGCTTGCACTCGTGTGCGTGAAGCATGAAAAGTGTTCCTGTGCATGCTCGTGTGCATGTGCATGTGCGTGTGTCTGTGCATGTGCTTATGCATATGGGTGTGTGCGTGCTCGTGTGAGTGTGCATGTGTGTGTGAGTGTGTGTGTATTGTGTCAAATTGTGCGTGTGCATTGTGCATGTGTGTGTGGTGGAAGAAGTGCATGTCCATCTGTGCATACACTTACCGTGTTCATGTGCGTGTGAGTTTGTGTGTAAAATAAAGACTGCTGTTTTGTGAAGTCCCGTGTGCCATTGTGGAGATGTAGCCTATGCACTGTGCGTGTGCAAATGTGCGTGTGAGTCCCTGCTTGTAGCCTGAATGTCTGAATGTAATTGTGACGTGCAATGTGCGTGTAGCGTGATGCGTTAGAATGCATAGTGCATGTGTGTGTACGAGAAGAGTGTGAGATGTGCCTGTGCCTATGCCTAAGTGCATGTGCCATTGTTGTGTGTTCTTGTGAGTGTGATTGTTGCGTGTGTGTGATGCACCTAGTGAAAGGAAATGTGCTGTGCATGTCCTACTGTGTGTGTGTGCATGTGCGCGATAAATTTGTGTGGAGGTGATAAGGAGGTGTTGAGGAGGTGATAAGGTATACTGTGCGATGTACTATGATGCCTGGTGCGTGTGCTCTGTAGTGCGATGCCCAAAATCTGCAATATGTGTGAGGCATAAGTGCGACCTGCATAGTACGTGTGCATCTTGTGTGCGCATGATTGTTCATGCCTATGTGTGCGTGTGTGTGAATATAATGTAAAATGTGTGTGCGAAATGTTGTCATGTCTGTAAATCCGTTATTTTAATTGTTCATTTTTGTAATGTGAAAGGAATGTGCGTCTCCTTATGCGTGAAGCGTGTGTGTGTCCGTGTGTTGGATCTGTGGATGCTGCCATGTGCATGTGTGTGTTCGTGCTCCGTGTCCAATGTGTGAAAAGATGCGCTTCTGCGTGTCCCAATGTGCGCATTGCGTGTGTTTGTGTGTTTGCACATTGCCGTGTCCCCGTGTGCATGTGTGTATGATGCGCAAAGAAGAATGAAGCATGTGTGAATGGATGTGTGCATGTGCGTGTGCATGTGTGTTGTGCAAAATGTGCCCGTGCTTATTTTTGTGGCTAACTTTTTGTGTGCGTGGGCGTGTGCCTGTGACTGTGCCTCTGCATATGTGTATGCATAGTGCAGTGTGATCTGTGTGTAAAAATGTGCACCGTGTGGGTAGTGCTGTATGTGCAGCTGTGCAAAAAGATAAAGTGTGCGTCCTAACGTCCTCATATGTATCAAGTTATGGCGTGTGTGTGTGCTTGTGTGTGTGTGAAATTTTGCGTGTAGCATGCGCGTGTGCGTGTAGTGAAGTTCGTGCCACGTGGCACCTAGTGTGCCTTTGCGTGTGCGGGGAAAATCTTGAAATTTGTGTTTCCAAAGACCAAACGTGTAAAAAGTCAAACGTGTGCCTGCCGATCCGATTTTAACGTGTTTGTTGCCCTAATTTTTCAAATGTGCGTTGTGCGTGTGTCGATGCGCAGAGCTGCAGATTTTTGCGTTGTGTATATGCAATGTGAAAGATGGTGAAATGTGCCTGTGGCCTGAGCGTGTGCAGGGTCAATTGTTCGTGTGCGTGTTGCGTGTGGCGTGTGCATAAAATGCAATAAATGCGAGTGGCGTGTGTGTAATGGGCCAGAAATGACGTTTCAACAACCAGTTGTAATGTAACCTGGGTCGCATTGTGCTTCAGCATGGAAAAAATTGTCAGGTGTGCATGTGCGAGTATGAGTACGCCCAGTGCGTATTGTAATGCATCTGTCATGTCAATGGTGAATGGTGTGCATGTGGGTGTACATGTTTGCTCTGTCCTAGTGCTCGACCCGTGCAATGTGTGGTGTGTGCGTGTGTGCGTGTGTCTATGAAATTGTGTCAATGTGCGTATGAACAAGAAGTGTGTCACCACTGCGTGTGAGTGTGCATGTGCGTGTGAGTGTAGTGTGCAATTATGTACACTTTGCTATGTGCTGTGTGCGTGTGCATTTAGCGTAGTGATGTAGCATGTGCAAACCTGTGTAATGTGTGTGCATCCATGTGATGTGATCAGAGTTTGTGTGTCTGTGTGGAACCCATGCATGTAATCTAGGAGATGTGCGTGTCTCGTGTTACAAGTGTCACACTGTGAAGTTTACGTTTCAACATTGTGCAATCATGAGTGGATGCCTAAAACATCAACTTAGAAACGTGATGTACATCCAGGCGTGTTGCTGATGTGCAACTATAGTGTGTGGCACACCCCGGTGTGACGTGTAGCATGTCTCGTGTGCGTGTGCAGCAATGTGGTTGTGCGTGTGCCTTGTGAATGTGCGTGTGCCTAAAAGTGCATGTAAGTATGTACACATGTGACGACTTCATGTGATCGCAACACTGTGTGTGTGCCAATGTGGGTTTGCATGTGCTAGTGTACGTGCATGTCCATAATCCATGCGTAGTGTTAAGATGCAGGGTGTGTAGATGTATATCTATAACAAATGTGCAAATAGTGCGTGTGCTTGTGTGTGTTGCACTGTGCGTGATAACCTGAAACGCGTAAAAGTGCCTGTGTGCGTGCCTATCCATTATGTGTGTGCGTGTGCGACTAACATGTATGTGATGCATGTAAGTCATGCGTGCCATGAAATGTATTTGATGCGCTGAAAACTGCGCGTGTGCGTGGCGTGTGCGTGTCGTGTAGTTCTGTGTGTATGTGAGTTTGCGTGTCCTTGTGCATGTGCGTGTGTGTGTGTGCATGTGCATATGCTTGTGCATGTTCGTGTTCCATATTGCATTTACGTGTGAACATAGTGCCTGTAGTGTGTGCGTGTGAAATGTGCGTGATGCAAACTGCGTGTAATTGTGCGATAGTGAACTGTGTATTAAAACGTGTGAACGTGTGCGTGTGCATGTGTGTAATGCATAACAGGGCGTGCGCTTGACTAAAAAAGATGCGTGTGCGTGTGTTCTTGTATCATAAAATGGGCATGCTGCAGTGTGCATGTGAGTGTGCGTGTGCGTGTGTGTGTGCATGTGTGTGCGTGTGTGTGTGCATGTGCGTGTGTGTGTGCGTGTTTGTGTGCTGTGTGCCTGTGCCTATGTATGTGTCTGTGCCTATGCCTGTGCATGTGTGTATGTGTATGCGTGTGCGTGTGATTGTGCGGTGCGTGCATTGTGTGTGGAGATGTGCGTGTATGTGTAGTGCATATGGATATGCATGTGAACGTGTTTGCATGTGCGCGTGTGTGTGCCTGTGCCTGTGCCTGTGTATACGTGTGCATTCGCGTGTGCGTGTGCATTCGCGTGTACATGTGCATGTGCATGTGTGTTTGCGTGTGCATGTGCATGTGCGTGTTCGTGTTCGTGTCCGTGTGTATTTGCGTGTGCGTGTTCATGTGCATGTCCGTGTGCGTGTGCATATGTGTGTGCGTGTGCGTGTGCATGTGCATGTGTTTGTGCATGTGTGTGTGCGTGGTCATGTGCCTGTGCCTATAGCTGTGCATGTGCGTATGGGTATGCGGGTGTGTGTGATTGTGCGTGAGGGTGTGCGTGTGCGTGTGCATGTGCGTGTGCGTGCGCGTGTTTGTGTGGGTGTGCCTGTGCCTGTGCCTGTGTGTGCCTCTGAATATGCGTGTGCATGTACGTGTTTGTGTGCGTGTGCATGTGTTTGTGTGCATGGGTGTGTGCGTGTGTATGCTTGTGCGCCTGTTCATGTGCATGTGCGTGAGAGTGTGCATGCAAGTGCCCATGTGCATGTGCATTCATGTGTGCATGCTCGGTTACGTGTGTATGCACAAGTGCATGTGCGTGTGCTTATGCATGCAAGTGCGCGTGTTCCTGTGTGTGCGTGTGCCTCTGTACGTATGCGTGTGTGTGTGTGTGTGTGTGTGTGTGCGTGTGTGGGTGTGTGTGTGTGTGTGTGTGCGCGAGTGCGTGTGTGTGCGCATGTGCGTGTGCGTGCGCGCGGGTGTGTGTCTGTGCCTATGCATGTGCGTGTAGAGGTGTGCATGTGCATGTGCATGGTGCATTGTTCGTGTGTGCATGTGCAGGGTGTGTGTGCACGCTTGTGCGTGTGCGTGTGCATGGGCGTGTGTCTGTGCCTATGCGTGTGCTTCTAATTGTTCGTCTCCGTGTGCGTGTGTGAGTGTGAGTGCGTGTGTGTGTGTGTGTGTGTGTGTGTGCGTGTGTGTGCATGCATGTGCATGTGCATGTGTGTGTGTGTGTGCATGTGTGTGTCCGAGTGCGAGTGCATGTGCGTGTGCGTGTGTGTGTCCGTGTGTGCGTGCGTGTGTGTGTGCGCACGTGTGCGTGCATGTGCACATGCGCTGTTACATGTGTATGCGCAAGTGCATGTGCGTGTGCGTGTGCATGCGAGTGCGCGTGTGCCTATGTGTGCGCATGCACCTGTACGTATGTGTGTGCATGTGCATGTGCATATGTGTGTGCCTGTGCATGTGTGCGTCCGTGTGCATGCGCGTGTGCGTGTGTGTGCGCATGCACGGTTACGTGTGTATGCGCGAGTGCATGTGCGTGTGCGTGTGCATGCGAGTGCAAGTGTGCATGTGTTCGCATGCACCTATACGTATGCGTGTGCATGTGCATGTGCGTATGTGTGTGCCTGTGCATGTGCATGTGTGGGTGCGTGTGTGTGTGTGTGTGCTTGTGCATGTGCGTGTGCGTGGGCGTGTGTCTGTGCCTGTGCGTGTGCTGGTAATTGTTCGTATGTGCGTGCATGTGCGTGTGTGTGGGTGTGTGCCTGTGCCTATGAATGTGTTGGTAATTGTTCATGTGCGTGTGCATGTGCGAGTGCGAGTGCACATGAGTGTGCATGTGCATGTGGGTGTGGGTGTGTGCGTGTGTGCGTGTGTGCATGTGCGTGTGTGTGTGCAGGTATGCGTCCACATACGATGTGCGCAGTGTGTGTGCGTGTGCGTGTGAGTGCCTGTGTGTGTACATGTGCGTGTGCGTGTGCGTGTGGGTGGGCATGTGCATTTGCCTTTGCATGTGCGTGTAATTTTTTTTGTACGTTTGCGTGTGCGCGTGTGTGCATGTGTGTGTGCATGTAAGTGTTCTGTGTGCGTGTGTGCATGTGCGTTCTCGTGTGCGTGTGCACTGTGCGTGTGTCTGGTGGCATGTGCATGTGCATATGGGTGTGTACATGTGTGCATGTGCAGTGTTGCATGTGCGTGTGTGAGTGTGTGTGTCAGTACGTGTGCGTGTGTAGCGTGCAGGTGCATGTGCATGTGCGCATGTTTTTGTGGGTGTGGGTTGTGGGTGTGTGTGTATATCTGTGCGAGTGCGTGTGCCTGTGTGCATGCCTCTGCGTGTATGTGTGTGCATGTACGACTGTGATGTACGTGTGCATGTGTGGATCTGCATTTGTATGCGTATATTTGTGCACGTGTGTGCTGTGCATGCGTGTGTCAGTGTGTCGTGTGCGCGTGTAGTGTGAATGCATGTACGTGTGCATGTGCGTGCGACTGTACACATCCGTATGCGTGTGTGTGTGTGTGCGTGTGCGTGTGCATGTGTGTGTGCGTGTGCATGTGCATGTGCGTGTGTGTGCGAGTGTTCATGTGCGTGTACATGCGCATGTTTGTGTGGGTGTGCCGTGCTTTTGTGTGTGCCTATGCATATGCGTATGTGTGTGCATGTTTGTGTGCGTGTGTATGTGTGTGTGGGTGCATGTGCGTGTGCGAGTGTGTATGCATGTGCGCCTATGCGTGTGCATGTGTAGTGTGTAGTGTGCATGTCGAGTGCGCATGTGCGTGTGCATGCATGTGCAAATGCACATGCATCTACAGTGTGTATGCGCAAGTGCATGTGCGTGTATGTGTGTCATGCGATTTGCGTGTGTGCCTATGTGTGCTTGCATGCACCTGCGTATGTGTGTGTAGTGTGCATGTGCATAGGTGCGTGTGCGTTGTGAGTGTGTGTTTGTGTGTGCGTGCGAGTGTGCATGTGCATGGGCTTGTGCATGTGTGTGGGTGTGTGCATGTGCCTAGGTGCATGTGCTTGTAATTGTACATGTGCGTGTGCGTGTGTGTGTGCGTGTACGTGTGCGTGTGCGTGTGCGTGTGCATGCGTGTGCATGTGTGTGTGTGTGTGCATGCGTGTGCGTGTGTGTGTGCATGTGTGTGTGCATGCATGTGCAGATGTGTGTGTGTGTGTGTGCGCGTGTGTGTGTGTCATGTGCATGTTTGCATGTGCATATGGGTGTGTGTGCGTGTGAGTGTGCATGTGCGTGTGAGTGTGTGTGCGTATGTGCGTGTGCATGTGCGTTGTACCTGTGTGCGTGCCTCTGCATATGTGTGTGTGTCCGTGTGCATGATGTGCATGTACGTCTGCATGTGCGTGCACGCGTATGCATAGATGTGTGCGCGTGTGCGTGTGCAGTGTGCATGTTGCGTGTCCATATGCGTGTGCGTGTTTGTGTGCATGTGCGAATGCATGTGGAGTGTGCATGTGTGTGCGCGTATGCATGTGTAGTGTGCGCGTGCGGTGTGCGTCTGATTGCGTGTGCGTGTGCGTGTGCGTGTGCATGTGCATGTGCGTGCGAGTGTTCATGTGCATGCGCGTGTTTGTGTGGGTGTGCCTGTGCCTGTGTGTGCCTCTGCATATGCGTATGCCTGTGCGTGTTTGTGTGCATGTGTGTGTGTGCGCGCATGAGCGTGTGCGTGTGTATGCGTGTGCACCTATGCGTGTGCATGTGCATGTGAGTGTGCATGCAAGTGTGCATGTGCGTGTGCGTGCATGTGCGCATGCACGGTTACGTGTGTATGCGCAAGTGCATGTGCGTGTGCGTGTGCATGCGAGTGCGCGTGTGCCTGTGTGTGCGCATGCACCTGTACGTATGCATGTGCGTGTGCATGTGCATGTGTGGGTGCGTGTGAGTGTGTGTTTGTGTGTGCATGCGCGTGTGCATGTGCGTGGGTGTGTACATGTGCCTATGCGTGTGCTTGTAATTGTTCATGTGCGTGTGCATGTGCGTGTACGTGTGCATGTGTGTGTGCGTGTGCGAGTGCGAGTGCGAGTGTGTGTGCATGTGCGTGTGCGTGTGTGTGTGTGCATGCGTGTGCGTGTGCGTGTGCATGTGTGTGTGTATGCATGTGCGTGTGCGTGTGTGAGTGCATGTGCGTGTGCGTGTGTCCGCGTGCATGTGTATGCACGTGTGCATGTGTGTGCGCATGCACGGTTACGTGTGTATGCCGCAAGTGCATGTGCTTGTGCGTGTGCATGTGAGTGTGCATGTGCCTATGTGTGTGCATGCACCTGTATGTATGCGTGTGGGTGTGCATGCGTGTGTGCGTGTGTGTGTGCATGTGTTGGTGCGTGCGTGTGGTGTGTGCATGTGCATGGTGCGTGCGTGTGTGTGTGCATGTGTTGGTGCGTGCGTGCGCGTGTGTGTCTATGGGCGTGTGCATCGGTGTGTGACTGTGCGAGTGCGTGTGTGTGTGCTTGTACAAGGGCATGTGCGTGTGCGTATGGGCTAGTGTGTTTTCCTTTGCATGTGCATTTAATTTTTTGTGTACGTATACGTGTGCATGTATGTGCGCTCGTGTGCGTGTGCATGTAAATGTTCCTGTGCATGTGCATTGTGCGTGCTCGTGTGCATGTGGATGTGCGTGTGTCGTGTTCATGTGCGTGTGCATATGGGTGTGTGTGTGCATGTGTGTGTGAGTGCATGTGCGTAGTGTGTGTGCGTGTGCGGTGTGCATGTGCGTGTGCATGTGTGTGTGTGTGTGCGTGTCCCATGAGTGAGTTCGTGTTCATGTGCGTGTGAGTTTGTATGTCCCGTGTGCATTGTGCATGTGTGTGTGTGCATGTGCCTATGCATGTGCGTGTTCGTGTTCGTGTCCGTGTGTGTGCGCGTGCGTGTGCGTGTGTGTGTGTGCGTGTGCGTGTGTGGTGTGCGTGTGCGTGTGCGTGTGCGTGTGCATGTGTCATGTGTGTGTGCATGTGCGTGTGCGCGTATGCGTGTGTGCTATGTGTGTACATGTGTGTGTTTGCGTGTGTTTGTTTTGTGTGCGATGTGCGTGTGTATGTGCATGTGTCCATGTGCGTGTGCATGTACGTGGTGTGTGTGGGTGTTCATGTGCATGTGTCGCTGTGCGTGGGGGTGTGCCTGTGCCTGTGCCTATGTCCATGTGCATGTGCGTATGTGTATGTGTGTGTGAGTGTGCGTGTGCATGGGTGTGTGCGTGTGGGTATGTGTGTGTGTGTGTGCATGTGTGTGAATGTGTGTGCGTGTGCATGTGTAGGTGTTTGTGTGGGTACACGTGGGTGTGTGCTGGTGCATGTATACTGTGCGTGTAGTGTGTGCCGTGTGCATTGTGCCTGTGTGCGTGCCTCTGCATATGTGTCTGTGTGTGTGACTACATGTGACGTGTGCATGTGTGTGCGCATAGGCATGTGCATGTGTGCGTGTGCAAGTGTGTGTGCGTGTGTGTGTGCATGTGCATGTCTATGTGCGCGTGTTCGTGTTCATTTTTCTGTGTGTGTGCATGTGCAAGTGCGTGTGTGTGTACATGTGCAGGTGCATGTGCATGTGCAGGTGTGTGTGTGTGTGGTGTGTGCATGTGTGTGTGTGTGCGCGTGCACATGCACGTGCGTGTGAGTGTGCGCATGCATGTGCGTGTGCGTGTGTGTGTGCATGTACGTGCACGTGTGCGTGTGCGCGTGTATGTGCAAGTGCGCGTGTTTTCCCGTTTGCATGTGCGTGTGTGTGTGGAGGTGCGCATGCATGTCTATTTGCATGTGCGCATGCGTGTGTGTGTGCGTGTGCGTGTGCATGTGCAGGAGCGTGTGTAGGTGCGCGTGCATGTGTGTGTGTGTGTGTGTGTGTGTCTGTTCATGTGCGTGTGCATTTGCATGTGTAGGTACGCATGCATGTCTGTTTGTGTTGCAAGTACATGTCTGCATGCTTGTGTAAGTGCATATGTGTGCGTGTGCGCGTGTGTGCGTGTGCGTGTGCATGTGCATGTGCGTGCGTGTGCGTATGTGTGTGCGTGTGCATATGTGTGGGCGTGTTCGTGTGTGTTTGCGTGTGCGTATGAATGTGCAGGTGCGCGTGTGTGTCTGTTTACGTGTGCGTCTGTGTATACAAGTGCATGTGCACATGTTTGTGCGAGTGCGAGTGCGAGTGCATGTGCGTGTGCATGTGCGGGTGTAAGTTCGTGTGCATGTTCAGGTCCGCGTCAGCGCATGCGTGTTCGTGTATGTTTGCGCATGCATGTTCGTTTACGTGTGCATGTGTGTGTGTGTGTGGAGGTGCGCGTGTGTGCATACGTGTGCGTGTGCGTGTGCAGGAGCGTGTGTAGGTGCGCGCGCGTGTGTGTGTGTGTGTGCGTGTGCGTTTACGTGTGTAGGTACACATGTATGTTTATTTGTGTGTGCAAGCACGTGTCCGCGTGCTTGTGCGTGTGCGTGAGTGCGCGTTCGTGTACGTGTATGTGTGGCTATGCACATGTGCGTGTGCACGTGTGCACATGTGGGTGCGCGTGCACTTACGTGTGTGTGTGCATGTGCGTGTGCGTGTACATGTGTGTATGTGCGTGCGCGTGTGCGTGCGTGTGCATGTGTGTGTGCGTGTGCAGGTGCAGGTGCATGTGCATATGTGTGCGTGTGTAAGTGCATGTGCGTGCGTGCGTGTGTGTGTGCATCTGTGCAAGTGTGTGTGTGTGTGTGTGTGTGTGTGTGTGTGTGCATGTGTGGGTGTGATTTATTCTGCGCGTGTGTGTCTACGCATGGATTGCGAGTGTGTGTGTGCGTGCGTGCGTGTGTGAATGTACAAGGGCATATGCACATGTATGTGCGAGTGCGTGTGCGCGTGACTGTGTGCATGCATGTGCGTGTGCGTGTGCATGTGCGTGTGCGTGTGCGTGTGTGAGTGCATGTGCATGTGTGTGTGCATGTGCGTGTGCATGTGCTTGTGTGTGTGCATGTGCGAGTGTGTGTGCATGTGTGTGTGCGTGTGCGAGTGCATGTGTGTGTGTGTGTGCGCGCGCGTGCGTGCGTGCGCGCGCGTGTGTGTGTGTGCTTGTGCATGTGCGTGTGTGTGTGCTTGTCCATGTGCGTGTACGTGTGCTTGTGTATGTGCGTGTGCGTGTGCGTGTGCGTGTCCCTGTGCATGTGCGTGTGCGTGTGTGCGCGCGTACGAGTGTGTGTGTGTGTGTGTGCGTGCGAGTGCGTGTGTGCGTTGGTGTGTGTGCATGTCTGTGTGCGTGTGCATGTGTGGGTGTGTGCGTGTGCGTGTTCACTTGCGTGTGCAGGTGTGCGTGCGTGTCCGTTTGCGTGTGCACATGTGTTTGGAGGTGCGCGTGCGTGTCAGTTTACATGTGAGCACGTGTGTGCGTGTGCTTGTGTGAATTTGTGGGCGTGTGCATGTGTAGGTGCATCTGTAGGTACACGTGCATTTGCTTGTGCATGTTTGTGTGTGTGTCCGTGTGAGTGTTCAAGTGTGTGCGCATGCATGTGCAGGTGCGTGTGCAAGTGCATGTGCGCGTACATGTGCATGTGCATGTGTGTGTGCGTGTGTATGTGCATGTCTGTGTCTGTATGTGTGCATGTGCGAGTGCGTGTGTGTGTGCATGTGCAGGTGTGTGTGCGTGGTGTGTGTGCGTGTGTGTGTGTGCGCGTGCGCGTGCGTGTGCATGTGAGTGTGCACGTGCATGTGCGTGTGTGTGTGTGTGTGCATGTATGTGCACATGTGCGTGTGCGCGTGTATGTGTAAGGGCATGTGTTTGCCCGTTTGCATGTGCGTGTGTGTGTGGAGGTGCGCGTGCATGTCTGTTTGCATGTGCACATGCGTGTGTGTGTGCGTGTGCGTTTGCATGTGCAGGAGCGTGTGTAGGTGCGCATGCATGTGTGTGTGCGTGTGCGTGTGTCTGTTCATGTGCGTGTGCATTTGCGTGTGTAGGTACGCATGCGTGTCTATTTGTGTGTGCAAGTACGTGTCTGCGTGCTTGTGTAAGTGCATATGTGTGCGTGTGCACGTGTGTGCATGGGCGCGTGTGCGTGTGCATGTGCATGTGCGTGCGTGTGCGTGTGTGTGCGTGTGCGTATGCGTGGGCGTGTTCGTGTGTGTGTGCGTGTGCGTATGAATGTGTAGGTGCGCGTGTGTGTCTGTTTACGTGTGCGTGTGTGTATGCAAGTGCATGTGCACGTGTTTGTGCGAGTGCGAGTGCGTGTGCGTGTGCGTGTGCATGTCCGCATGCCTGTGCGTGCGCATGTGCATGTGTGTGTGGGCGTGCATGTGCATGTGCAGGTCCGCGTCAGCACATGCGTGTTTGTGTACGTTTGCGCATGCATGTTCGTTTACGTGTGCATCTGTGTGTGCGTGTGGAGGTGCGCATGTGTGCATACGTGTGCGTGTGCGTGTGCAGGAGCGTGTGTAGGTGCGCATGCGTGTGTGTGTGCGCGTGTGCGTGTGTCTATTTTTGTGCATGTGCGTGTGCGTGTGCGTTTGCGTGTGTAGGTGCGCATGCATGTCTATTTGTGTGTGCAAGCACGTGTCTGCGTGCTTGTGCGTGTGCGTGAGGGCGCGTGCGCGTGCGTGTGCGTGTGCGTGTGAGCGTGCGTGTGTGCGTGTGCATGTGCATGTGCGTGTGGGTATGCATATGCGTGTGCGTGTTCATGTGCGTGTACGTATGTGTATGAAAGTGCATGTGCGCGTGCGTGTCTATTTGCGTGTGCGTGTGTGTATGCATGTGCGTGTGCATGTGCATGTGCGTGT